>VMRK01000423.1:0-70860 GCA_016801395.1 Leptodermis oblonga
AGCAGTTTTCGTACTTTTATTTATTTTCGGGGATCATATTCTTGTATTAGTTCGTTAATGGATTTTTTGCATTTGTTTTGACCTCCAACTTCATTTATGCTATTTTTTGGAGAAGCTTAGCTTAGTTGCATCTTATTTTTCAAGGTACTTGTTTTTGTTTTGAATGCATCTTGTTTATGAAGATCCTCGTTTGCTTTTTGTTCTAATTTTTCAAAGAACTAAAGTTAGTGTCCATTGATGATGATGATATTTGCTCCGCTTTCATTTAGTTTTATTTTTTACTAATTTTTCCCCTTTTTGGATTCAGATGTTGTTCTGTCATTAAATTAAAATGACGCAATTATGCCACCAATTTGTGGCATGCCAATAATATGACGTAATTGTGCCTTAATTTTACAATAAATTTATAATTGTACATTATAATTTTGGCATTTTATGAAGTGTAGCGAAAAAACTATCGTAATTATGAGGCACGTCTATTTAGTGTCACATCTATGTCACAAAATTATGATGCAATAATTAAATAACGCAATAATGTCAGAAATATATGTCACAAATGCATAAAAGTGGTATATTTACGACACTTAATGTAATGTCGCATAAGCAAATTGTCGCAATTTTGAGACAAACAAATAAGTGTCGAATCTATGTCACAAAAGTGTGATGCAATAATTAAAATGACTCAAATTATGCCGCTAATTTGTGACATGCTAATAATATGACGCAATTAAGCCACGATTTTGCGGCACAATTATAATTGTGTTGTCTAACTGCGACATTTAATTCAAGTGTAGCAAATAAATTGTCACAATTTTGAGACAAAAAAAAGGATGTCGAATCTCTGTCACAAAAGTGTGATGCAATAATTAAAATGACTCAAATTATGCCGCTAATTTGTGACATGCTAATAATATGACTCAATTAAGCCACAATTTTGCGGCACAATTATAATTGTGTTGTCTAACTGCGACATTTAATTCAAGTGTAGCAAATAAATTGTCACAATTTTGAGACAAAAAAAAGGATGTCGAATCTATGTCACAAAATTGCGATGCAATAACTAAATGACGCAAAGATGTCACAAATATAAGACACAAATGCGTAAGTGTTGTATATTCCCGACACCTACATGTAATGCCGCATGTAAATATGTCACAATAGGTCAGTTTTCTTGTAGTGGTTTTTCAGTGAATTCTTTCACATGACGAACTGAAAGTAGATAAGCAACCTAAGAGGGGGGGGGGGGGGGTGAATTAGGTCGTTTTTAAAAATCCTTTTTGAAGTAGCAAAAATAGTTTTGTGTTTGTGTGCTTAGTGAATGCTAAAATGAAATCAAAGCAAGTAAAGAAAGACACAAAGACTTATAGTGCTTCATTTTTCCTTCCTCAAGGAAAGTCTATCTCCACTTCCAAGCTAAATGCTTGGTTTCCCTAATGCCCAAAAAATTGTTTAAGGGGAATCTTAAACCCTACAAATTATCTCAAGGGATTTCCTCCAAGTTTACTCAACTATAGGTAATCCTAGATAATTTTCCTTTGCTTAAACTCTTTCAAGTTCTTGAAAGAATCTAAATCTTGACCCTCTAATATCCCTTTTAGAATAAGGAAAAGCTAATGCTAGAGAACTAGCTAACTATTACTAGTAAAAAGGTGTTTTGAATGCTTGATCATTTTTTACTGACAATAAGAGAGATTGCAGATGAAAAGAGGTGGTTTGAGCTTTTTGACTTTTAGTATTTATAGGAGAGAAGTCGATTTGAAAAGAGGCTCTGTTTTCCCCTTGAAAATAGGACAAACCCATCACTTTCGCGCTGCTTCAGCTTTTTGCTTCAAGTCCAAGCTTCGACATCGATACTCGACTTCATCCCTTTGTACTTTTTGATATCTTCTCTCTAACGGATACCTGACTTAGCGCGAAGTGTAACTAATGCGTTTGGCACATCCTTCTGCTTCAAAGTCAGGACCCCTTCGATTGTTGGAGTCGTTTCTTCAAATCTTTTTCTTCTTTTTGGATAGTGAGCTCGACTGCTGTCGGGCACCTGTCGATGGGATCGAGTTCAGACATTTATTGGAAGGCTTCAAGCTCAATACGGTCTCGTGGCTTGACCTCAATACTTTCTGGGATTTGTTTCGACACCGAGAGGTTCTCGATACTCGAACTCGTTACTTCACTTGAAATTTGATTTCTTGAACAGTCTCTTGAATGGCTGTCGAGTGGGTGTTGACTGGGCTTCGTTGGTCAACTTTGTTTCCTTCATTTTGACAGATTTTCTGCACTTTTGCTCAAATAGTTAAATCATTTTCACATATTTGTTGTATCACCACTCAAAACTAAGATTGAAACCATAGGTCTAACAATCTCCCCCTTTTTTATGATGACAAAAAAAATATGAAAATTTGGCAAAAAAAGTATAAAACAGTAAAACTCCCCATAAGTTTAATGAAGACAATAAAACTCCCCCTAAGTTTAATGTCTCCCCCTTAGTTACTTATCCACCAATTTCCATACCAATTTTTTTTCCCTTTTTGACATCAACAAAAAGGCATAAAAAAGGACTTAGGCATGCATTGATTATGAAGTTTATCTCTCAAATAGGAAAATTGATCTCTGGATAGTGGTTTAGTGAAAAGTTTGCAATTTGATCTTTTGTAGGCACATAAGTCAAGCTAATCTCCCCCCCCCCCCCCCCCCCGGCCTTTCTTTTTGTTTTTTTTTTGTTAACTAAGTCTCTTATGAAATGGTGTTTAATGTCAATGTGCTTAGTTCAGGAATGTTGAATTAGATATTTTGAAATATTGATTGTACTAGTGTTATCACACATAATAGGCACACAATCAAATTTTACACCAAAATCTAACAAAGTATGCTTCATCCAAACAATTTGTTGACAACAAGATTCGGCGGCTAAGTACTCCGACTTGGCCGTAGAGAGTGCAACACTTGATTGTTTCTTACTAAACCATGAAATCAAACAATTTCCTAAAAATTGACATATACCACTAGTACTTTTACGATCAATTAAGCATCCTCCAATATCGGCATCCATAAAATCAATCAATTCAAAAGAATTAGACTTGGAGTACTACAAGCCATAATCACGTGTATTTTGCAAGTATCTAAGGATTCTTTTGACAACATATAAGTGTGATTCTTTTGGAGCAACTTGAAATCTCACACACATGCATAATGTCCAGCTGACTATCCGTTAAGTTAAGTAAGCTACCAATCATGACTCTAAAAAGCTTTTGATCAATGCTATGAACATTTTCATCCTTATCAAACTTAGATGAGGTGCACATTGGAGTATTAATGGCTTTACAATTTTCTATCTTAAATTTCTTCAAAATTTTCTTGGTATAGTTGGATTGACAAATGGTGGGTCATTTTTACACCAAAATAAAACCTACTCAATTTGAGGTAAAATTTAGTACATGGTGAGTAAGGTCGTCTCCACAGGGAACGGGATTAATTCCTCCTTTCAATTAATTAAAAGCATATTTGAGAGAGAATTGGATCAAGATTAAAATGGGAAAAATTAAAGAAACTAAGGGCCTGTTCTTTTTGGGCGTTTTGAAAATGATTTTGAAAACAAGTTTTGAAAAATAGTTTTATAATGTAAAAAGTGTATTGAAAATGTAAAAAGTAGATGCTGAATAGTAAAAAGTTGTATTGAAAATGATGAAATATGATTAAAATATATTAAATTTACTGTTGAAACCAAAACCGTTTTCAAAACGAAACAAAAAGAACAGGCCCTAAAACAAATAAATAAAGGCTCCGCAAGCAAATGACTTCACACTAGTTCAAGAACTTCGTTCATTAACGCAAGAATATGTTTAACAAACAAAAAGAGAGATGCTCTACTAGATTAACCAACTAACAGCATTAAGAAAGAAGGGAACCCGATTTTAGCCAAAAGACTCTGACGCAGGGCTATTCGACTACCCTATTATTCTCCCTACCTGAAGGTAATCTTACCACTGATCGAAATCAAAGAGGATGCCTCGATTTATCCGATTGGTTTTTCATTATTGTAGTTTAACTTAAGTGTGATCAAGACCTAAGAAAACCTACATAATGCTTGAAACTATCACAGTGAATAACAGGAACTTCCATTTGTTAAACTGAAGAACAATTCGGTCTCGTGAACGAACTTAAATTCATTCTACATCATTCCATTGCCGGTTAAAACAACTTATCTACAATTCTAAACTAAAGAAAACAAAGTTGAAGACAAATACATGCTTGACTTAAAAGAAGTAAATATCGAATGGAAACTACAGAAATTACAAGAAGATAAGAAGCAGAGATCTAATCTCTTTATGCTAACCAAAACCAAAACCAATTCTAATTAAAAGTAAACAGCACTAGAGAATAAAAGAAACAAAACCCAAGTTGCAGTAAAACATGATGCAATATAAGAAACAAAATAAGCTATGGAACTGAGATAGAAAAAAGGAGAAATCAAATTGCATTCACACAAGTTCTGGAACGGAAACAAAAAAGTAAAACAACTAGTCTACGGCTTGGACAGAAAATAAATGCAATTAGACGTTCCGTCCAGCCTCCTTTTGCTGTTTCCTCTTCTACTATTTATAAGCCGAAAGGAAATAAACTTAAGCCAAGAAGAACTGCTTCTCCAACTTCCTTCAATCGTCGGAGGTTTCTTTTCAAGCCTTTGGGTATTTCCTTCGTCCAGATTGAAACTCCCTCTCATCGTGATCCTGATCCTTTTCGGCCGCTCCTTAGAACTACTCTTCAACAATAGCTCTTACTCTCTTTTTAATCTTGAGAATTAGAATCCCACATTTGCTCTGATTCTGTCTCTAAAGAGACCAATCCCAGCCAAAACTGCTCCTCACGTTCTCATTTGGTCCTTTACTAAATAACTGCAGTAAATAACCCAAGTAAGTGCGAAAATTGTCTCAACAATCCTTATATTAATAGCAAATTAACCCTTAAAATTATGACTTATCAAATCCCCCACACTTAAACTTTACTTTTCCTCAAGTAAATACAGAATCAATCCCAAAGAGATACACAAAGAAAATACTGAACAACACATATTCACAATCACAAAATACTGAACAAAATAAACACACTAGACACAGTAGCCATTAGTGAACAAATAGATCTCAAAACACAGTGATTGCACCTTAAGAATTGATCGGAACAACATCCTCTTACCATTACCCATCCATTTAGATCAAACCATATCATCATTCCCCCTCATTTGTATCAAAACAAGCAAGATAGATAATCCTCACAAAATACACTCAATCACTCCCTACCTCTATTTGGACAACTCAAAGTCACATCACCTTGAACCAACAAAAAACCATCCCAAAAAAAGTAAAATTATATGCAAGACAAAACAGGCCTTAATGAAGGTTGTAATGGAGCTTTGGAATTTAATCAGGGTACGATGGAGGTCACATTTAAGCTCATAACCCAAACACATGCAAGAGATACAAAAAATGACACTTCCCTACAGAAACAGCATCCGCATGGCCTTTCGGAAGTCACTTGTACCTGACAGAAACACAGTACCAGTGCTTATCAACAGAATTTCAGTGCTACACTTCACAAAATTTTTGGCTAAAACACACTAGCCATCTCAATTATTCAGAGCAAAACAGTGAAAGTAAGCCAAGAAAAACTTTTTTTTTTTTCCTCTCAATTCATCACATCACTGGCTTTTTATTCTCAGCACAACTTTTGCCTTTCATTTATTCCATATTCCACACATAATTGGATGCTTCCAACTCTACAACAAGGGAAGGAAATCATACACATCAAACAACTCACTGTATGTATCTGGGGGTGCCAAAAGAGAGCCAAAACAGGTTCACAGTGCATATTTATAGAGCTGATCCAAAGAACAAGTTTCAGGCTTAAAATGTGCTTCTAAGGAATAACATAAAGGTAGGATAAGAAAAAGAAAGACAAATGGGTTAATCCTAGATGCCTTAATCATTCTGCACATAATTCCACCCAAAAAACATTATTCACGTTCACAATTCAACCCAATTCAACATACATGTAACTCACTCAACAAAGATGGGGATGTGGAAGTGCTCCATTCTAGCTCAAATATGATTTTAGTAGGCTCAATTAACTATCCTACAATATTCATCTTCTACAAAATCATGCAAGAGAATTCAAAAAATGTTTCTTTCTAAATGGATGACTTTCCTCTTACCGTCCAATTAGTTCCAATCAATTCCACAGAGGTAAACAACCAGTTCACAAATCTAAAAATTCGCTATAGACTTAACATCACTATTCACAAAGCACAAGATGCACAACCTCCCCCACACTTAGAAATTGCATCTTCCTCTAAATGCAAAAACTAAAGTGAATGATGACATTAACCAAAAAAAAAAATAGAACTGAACAGAACACACTAACACATATACACAGTGAAACACAATTTCACAAAATCAACAAGACAAATAAAAAACAACAATAACAAGAAAAAGAATGGGACTGCCCTTATAGGGGGAGGGTGGCCATGAAAGTAGGACTGCACTCCAAAATTTTCTCTCTTAATGTCATGGGAACTGCAGGTAAATGGCAATGAAAAGACAACAGAACCATCATTGTGGGGAGGTTAAAGAGCATCCAACATAAAACGGCCTTTTATTCCCTTGTTTCGTAGTGGCACACCCCCCCCCCAAGCACCCCCCGGCTCAGGGGGGACCAGAAAATGCCTTTCGTTTTTCCCCCTTCGTCGGCCCTTGCAGCCTTCCTTAACAAGCCCTCAAGCCTCTTTTGCGTCGCCTTCCTCGTAGAAGCCGCCGGGTTGACCCCGAAGGCCTAATTCTATAGTAGGGAACGCTATAATAATAATTGGGCAATGAGAGACTTTTTTTAAGTATTGCAAAAGAAAGGGCTTACTGATAGAGCTGGGCGGGAAGGCAATAATAGTTATCAGGTTAGAGAGAGGCCTGGCCCGTAAGCTGGTCCCCTTAAAAACCCATTACTTAATAAGGATTTGTTACGCGCGATATGCCGACGACTTAGGGTTCTGAATGGCCTTGCGACACCTTTTCCGCAGTACCAAAAGTTGAAACTTAGTGTGCTCCCTTTGTTCCTTTTCTCGTTCCCTGCATAGTCAACTCACTTTCTGCATCAAACAATCAAACGGTGTGAGACGATAGGGACATACACCAAGTAATAGAACAAATCAACTGAAAGAAGAGAAATTAATACTTTCGCCGTTCCCCGGCAACACACGAATTTTGGTGCGTCGTTTTTACACCAAAATAAAACATACTCAATTTGAGGTAAAATTTAGCACATGGTGAGTAAGGTCATCTCCATAAGGAATGGGATTAATTCCTCCTTTCAGTTAATTAAAAACATATTTGAGAGAGAATTGGATCAAGATCAAAATGGGAAAAACTAAAAAAATTAAAACAAATAAATAAAGGCTCCGGCAAGCAAATGACTTTACACTAGTTCAAGAACTTCGTTCATAGATGCAAGAATATGTTTAATAAACAAAAATAACCAGTTATGGTTACCGGTGACGCGCACATGCATAACTTCATTTCCTTTTATTTTTTGGATAGTTAGGATGACACATCTCTAACTAATCTCCTAATTAGCTAGTAACCTAGAGAGACGCTCCACTAGATTAACCAACTAACAGCATTAAGATAGAAGGTAACATGATTTTAGCCAAAAGACTCTAACGCAGGGCCATTCGACTACCCTATTCTCTCTACCTGAAGGTAGTCTTACCACTGATCGAACTCAAAGAGGACGCCTCGATTTATCCTATTGGTTTTTCATTATTATAGTTTAATTTAAGTGTGATCAAGACCTAAGAAAACCTATATAATGCTTATAACTATCATAGAGAATAACGAGAACTTCCATTTGTTAAACTGAAGAACAATTCGGTCTCGTGAACGAACTTAAATTCATGCTACATCATTCCATTGCCAATTAAAACAACTTATCTACAATTCTTAACTAAAGAAAACAAAGTTGAAGACACATGCATGCTTGACTTAAAAGAAGTAAATATCAAATGGAAACTACAGAAATTACAAGAAGACAAGAAACAGAAATCTAATCTCTTCATGCTAACCAAAACCAAAACCAATTCTAATTAACTAATTAAAAGTAAACAGCACTAGAGAATAAAAGAAACAAAACCCAAGTTGCAGTAAAACACGATGCAATATAAGAAATAAAATAAGCTATGGAACTGAGATAGAAAAAAAGGAGAAATCAAATTGCATTCAAACAATGTCTGGAATTAAAACAAAAACATAAAACAACTAGTCTAGGCTTGGACGGAAAATAAATGCAATCAAATGTTCCATCCAACCTCCTTTTGCTCTCTCTTCTTCTACTATTTATAAGCAGAAAGGAAATAAACCACAGCCAAGAAGGACTGCTTCTCCAACTTCTTTCAACCATTGGAGGTTTCTTTTCAAGCCTTTGGGTATTTCCTTCGTCCAGATTGAAACTCCCTCTCATCGCGATCCTGATACTCTTTAGCCACTCCTTGGAACTGCTCTTTAACTACAACTCTTGCTCTCTTTTTAATCGTGACAATTGGAATCCCACATTTGCTCTGATTCTGTCTCTAAACAGACCAATCCCAACCAAAACTGCTCCTCACATTCACATTTGCTCCTTTACTAAATAAATACAGTAAATAAGCCAACTAAGTGCAAAAATTCCCTCAACAGTCCTTATATTAATAGCAAATTAACCCTTAAAATTATGACTTATCAACAAATAAAAATACCCTTAGAAGTTTGTTTAATTTGAAGACCCAAAAAGAAATTTAACTCACCCGTCATGCTCATCTCAAATTCACTATGCATAATACTAGCAAATTCATCACATAATTCATTTTGTGTATCATCAACATATTTTTGAACAATGAGCAAGTTTTCATGCTTATCAACTTAGTAAATAAGGTAGTGTCAATTTGGCCTCTTCTAAAGTTATGAGCAGTCAAATAAGAAAAGTGAGAACCCAAAATTTTGGACTAGGATTTCAAAACAAATAAAGGGTAAAATAGACCTTTACTTATTTTTTAATTGTGTAATGTAATTAGAGAAAATTACGTATTGATCGAATGCTTAATTGATTGATTGAAGTTCTGTGAGTTCGTGGTAATCTTAGGACCTCACGGTAAGTCTTAATTGGTGGTTTAGATTGAGATTGGATTTAAGAAAAGCATGAATTCGTATGAAACTTGAAGAACAAGTAAATCAATGTTGTATGTAATAAATCCGTAGAAAGCATGTTCTTAGGATGTTATTAGCTTTATTGACTGTTAAACATATTTGAGATTGATACCTATAACATTTAAATGATCCATAGTAATTAAGTCAAAAAGTCAAAACCGAAGAATATACATGTTCAGAAATATTGTTTCGAGCCTTGTTCGGAGCGAGATTTAGATACCTTAAAGTAATCTGTTAGGCAAAGTAAAAGCTTTTAGGTATTTCTTGTATGCTAGACTTTGTTTGGTTAAAGGTGATCTGGAATAGTGTTAAAACATAGCCCGAAAGTAGTATCTAGAACCAGAAGTTTCTGAAAAATTTAACTCGTCATGCGAGTTAGAGTCCAAGTCGGACAGAAACTCGGACAAGCCTTTGAAAATGATTTTTCCGAACTTTCAAAACCCGAAGAACATGAAAGCCTCTGTACGAGTTGTCATCCGAGTCAGACAGTAACTCGTACAGCCCTCTGAAGACGATTTTCTAAACCTTTTAGAACCTGAAAAATGGAAGAACATGAAAAACCCTGTGCGAGTTTCCATACAAGTTGACCAGAAACTCGGACGTAGTCCAAAACCTGAATTTTGCCTTATTTCTGAAATTGCTCTTTCACCCTAAAGTCTACTTTAATTCTAAATTGACCCTAAAAGTACCTAATAATACTAGAGTCATAAAACTTAACCTTATTTTCCAAAGTTGACCTTTGACTTTTGACCTTTGACCCAGTTAACTAAAAGTCAAAGTCAACCCTAGTTGACCGTAAAGTCAAAACAAGAGCAAAATGTAAAGTCAAACCTTAAACTCAAAACGTAGTTGACTTATAATAGAACTCTCGTAATGCAGGAGTTGACCGTTGATCGAGAAGAGAACCCGTCAACCGTTGACCGCTCACGCCTTAAGAAAGGTGAGGAATTTACTCGATATTTTCGTAAAAGTTTAATTGAACTATATATAGTATGCGTTAACTATAAACTTGATTGATCGACTAAACTAAGAGGTTGCCCAAGCCTCACTCGCATGAAATTGGAATTAAACTGCTACATTATGATATGAATGCCATGATTGATTGCTTGATTTGCTATACCTGAATTGTATGCCTGAATTGCTACTTGCTTTATATGAATACAAGCATGTATGCCTATTGATTGATTATTGATCGCATGAATTGTATTGATTGAAAGTATGATTGATTGTACACTATAGAGAAGCATGATGTACTTCTAGGTGTAGAATGAGATACACAATACCTATGCCATGAGTAGGTTATAGATTGCATATTGAAATGTCTAGGATTATGAAAGCATGCTAGAGATGCCATGTTTGCATAACAATGAGATAAGGTATGGCACCTTTAAATCAGATAAAAGACTGTGCACGTCTAGTCTTAATTGATCAATTGTAATTGCCCGCATGTATTTCTGTGCGTGGTGAAATACGTAAACACCTCCCTATTAGGGGAAACTAAGGGTTGCAAGTATATAACTGGGATCTAAAACCCTTTGTCGCCGGGTACTCTGGCCACTGCTGGTACTATCACCGATTGGGTATCGAGGTGTTTGATCAAACTAACGCCTATCACTAGATTGTATTCCTGATTATCGCCTTAACTTTAGATAAGAAAGCTATATAGAAATAAGATGGATTGAATACCTACGGGTGAATTGATAGATTGATTGTTGCATATGGTTAAGAGCATTCCTTGTTGCCATAAATATCTTTTGCTACATGATTATATGTTTTTAAAATGGTTGATGTAGTCTTAAAAATATTCTCTTATGAATAACCCAAAAAGAAAGGAGAGATGCGTAAACACACACAAAAACACTCAGACGCACAAACAGAGAAATTACAAATATGTAGGGTGCATGTAAATACGACCCAAATGACCTACGGGTTAATCCTTTTATGATCCAATCCAACTCATTACATCTGGGTTAAATTTTTACCTGTAACCCATTTGACCCTACCTATATAATTAAAAGTGGCGGGCAGGCTGGGTCTAATTGGCAGGTCATAGGTCAAATTTTTAGCCCTAAATTTTTATTATATGGCTCTCAACTCAACTTTTCATGACAAGTAACCTGTTGGAAAGTTTTACTTTAGTTATCTTTGAACTTTCTTTACATTTGTGTCTATTAGTTGGTGGCCTACAATTTAGGAGTTGTACAATCTTTCTATTTTCTAATTCAATCAGATTTGATGGTCTTTTTGACCAAGTCTTTAGGAGTTGTAGAGATTATAGTGAGCATGTCAGTCATGGTATCTAATGTTTTTCGTATTTCAGTTATGTATGTTGCTTGTTTAAAGGGCTCAAAATATTGGAATTAATAGTGTAAAACTTTCAACCACTATATTTTTTCTCCTAGCTAATTTTATAATAGTGGCATCAGAGCTACTGCTTCCAGATTTGAAGAGAGTTGAGACGTGAGATGAAGAGAGGTGCAACAGTACCCTTATCTTTTCAGAAGACAATGGATGCAGCCGAGAATAATTTTGTTCAGCCAGTAACGCTTTGATGGTCACTAGGACCATTAGAGTGTGGTAATGGAGAATTTCTTCAAATCCAAGGAGTATTAGAAGATCATCTCTGAAGGATTTAATGAACTTGCAGCAGGCATAATAATTTATTTATAAAGAACTAAACTAGAGGGATAACATGTCAATGTTTAACAAATCAAATCGGATGCTGAACCAATTAAGCTCAGGGGTTAGGGTTCAACCGGGGTTCGGGAGTCGAACTGGCGACGTAATTATGATGTCAAAAATATATTTAAATTATTATATTTCTCATAATTAAAATACAATTAATTTATTTAATTAAAAAATTATTTTTAAAAGGAACTGTAATAATATAAACTCTGAAACTTCTAATTTAACATGTGAGCATGCTTAGCTTGATGGCTAACCACTCTTACATAAAAGTATATTTCTCTTGAAGATGCAGGTTTGAATTCCTACTTCTTACAATTAATTTTTACACATGCTTCAGGTTTCCTGTGAGGACCAAAAATTTCAGACTATGACTTAAAACGTATTATGGGTAAAATAGACATTTTGCTTGCTCTTAATTGTATAACATGAAAGATGAAATTCATGAACCGAATGATTGAGTGATTTTTTGATTGCTCGAATGATCACTTGTTAATATGGGCATAGGAACTAGCCTAAGATGAAACAAGAAAATAGGAAAAGTACGGAAATTGTGGCGTGCGAGTTGATGTGCTAGTCGCACAGATACTCGTACGGCTATACAGCTCGAAAAAGGAAATAATCAGAAAGATTGTGTCGTACTCTTCGTCGTACAAGGGCAATCTGACGCGATCTTTAATTACGGAATTGGAATCAAGCTTGATCCTTTTGGAGGTAATTTTTGAAATTAAAACGTAACCCAATCCATGAAGGACTTTGACTCAAATTCTAACCTAATAGCCTCTATAAATACATCCTTAATCTAAAATTGAGTCTTTAATCACTTCAATCAAGAATCATAAATTTTAAGGAAGTTACTCCAGAAAACCTAGCAGCCGCCCTGCCGTCACACCGCCCCTGCCGTTGAGGTCTCTATAGTTCGTGGTAATCATAGGACTTCAAGGTGAGTGTTAATTTGTAGTCTAGAATTGAAATCCAAAAAAAGCTTGTATATTAGTTTAAGAAACTTGGATAAGAAGTAATCAGATTAGCATGTGAAATCGATTGAAAGCATGTTCATAATATGTTCATGTATTTCATTGCATGTTAAAATTATCTAGGATTATTGCCTCTAGTGTTTAATGATTCATTTTGCGTTGAATCTGAAATCAAAATCTGGATAAGTTGCATGTTAGAAATCTTTGTTTTGAGCCTAATTCGGAGCCAATTTTAATCAAGTTAAATTTATTATTTTTACGAAATCAATACTCTTAGATCTTAAGGCTTTCACAATCTCATTACATTGGAAAGGTTCTCAAGAGGTTTAATCATTTTGATAGTAAATCTGCTGCAACTCCCATTGTTCCTAACTTCTATTTTGTAAAAAATGAAGGCAATTCTATTTCTCAGCTAGAGTATGCTAGATAAATATGATCTTTGATATATGTCATGACTTGTACATGCCTAGATATTGCATAGGCAATAAGTGTAATAAGTAGGTATACAGGTAATCCTAATATATAACATTGGCTAGGGATAACTAGGGTGTTGAGATAATTCAAAAACTCCAAAGACTATGGCATCACTTATAAAGGTTATCCTTCTGTTCTTGAAGAATATTCAGATGCAATTTAGATCACAAACAAAGATAATTACTCTTCCAGAAGTGGTTGGGTCTTTATTTTGGGTGAATGAGCTATTTTTTAGGCTTCAAAGAAACAAACATGTATAGCCAACTCCACCATGACTTCTAAATTCATTGCTTTAGCCTCGGCTAGAAAAGAAGCAGAATGGTTGAGGAATAGCTTGTATGAGATTTCGATTTGGCCAAAGCCAGTTTCACCAATAGCCATTCATTGTGATAACACTACTATGATTGGAAAGGCATATAGAGTCTTAAGTGTACAATTAAAAATCTAGGTATATTGGTGTAAGGCATAATATGGTTACAGACTTGATCACAAATGGCTATATAACCTTAGACTATGTGGAGTCAAAATGTAATTTGGTTGATCTTTTGACAGAAGGACTCATAAGGGACATGATAGAAAAGACTTTTATCGAGAAGGGTTGTCCTAGACCATTTACAATGGAAACCTAAATTCATTGATAGTTAAACTACTAGTTTTGAATTCAATGTAATGAAAAGTACATTGTTTAAATAGTTAGAACATTAATAAGTTAGTGTTATTACTCGCTAATGAGTTAAGGCTGAACTGTTGAGTTCTGAACAAGTTCAAGTTAATACCAAATATGATAAATGTAATAATGCTATAAATTCTCATATGGCGGGGGTATTTTGAAACTTGCCTATATGAATGTTTTGTGAAAATTCATAAAAGGTTCTTCAATGAAACATTGGACGCATTCATGAAAAGGATTGAGACATATACAGAGTATGTGTTGTATACAACATGTTGTAAAAAAGCAAACTTGTGTGTGATTTACAATAAGGCTTGTCAATGGACTGATGTTCAAAACACGTCTACCAAATTAGTTCGAGAAGTTTGCAGGATGTTTTCGCTAAGGCTTTGGTTCAATCGAATGACACCAAGGTCGAGGATGTTATCAAGAAAATTTCTTGACTTTGGGAGGCAGGCAATTTTCCAATTCATTGAAAAATGGTGAGGGATTGTTGAAAATTTTTCAATAATTTGATGAGGGAAAAGGAGAAGCTGGAATGGGGTGGGAATTGATGTGCAAGTCAAGCATAGTCACACGGCAACCCGAATGCAAAGCTAAAGCAAATGCCAAAAGCAATTGCCAAGAAAATGGCCGTTTAACCGATCGTGTGATTCGCACGACTGATCACACGAAGTCCAGTAAGCAAAGCTCAAGGCAAAGGCCAAAGCTTTGCTGCGTGCACAAGCTCCGGTGGTCTTCTTTCTTAGTGGACTGTTGCATCTTTTCACAAAAAGTGAGATTTCGAGATCGATTCGTATCCGAATTGGGTCCCGCTTTTTCGCATATTTTCCTAAAAATTGTGGCTATTAAATGGCATAGATCTGAAATCATTTCCATTTTTCAAGTCCTTTCTTGCACTTTTCTCTCTTATTTTCTGTTTTGTTTAAATCAGTGCATGCTTACAACAAAATACTTCATCTTATCCCACAAGAATATTAGTTATAGATCTCTTTGCACACCGAAGGAACTAATAAAGCCTAAAGGAAAGTCCTTTGCGTGATTTGAAGAAACATTTCCTTTTTGTTACCCCATTGTAATAAACTAGAGTTTGTTTACAGAATAAAATCCTTAATTTCTTTTTGCTAAACATTGTTGTGTTTTATGGAATTACACCAACAACATGTCTTATCAATTTCTTGGGCTTTCTTGGATTTTCTGCATCACAAATTTCTTAAAAACAAGAATTACACATTCATAGAGGTGAAATGAATCATGTTGTCATCAGGATGCATTCATTACATATTGGTTTAAAAAAAAAAAATTTTTAATCCCTTATATTTTAAAATAGTTTTTTGGTTCCTTAGTTTTCCAATGTGAATTATTTAGTTCCCGATTTGCCTTCCAACAAAACATCTGTAACAGAACATATTAATTTAGTGGTAAAAGTGTAAATCTCAATATCAGTTTTCATAGTCATGAAATTTCTTGCGATGTTCTAATCAATAATGCTTGCCACAGTAGCAAAAAAAGGGGTTATGCCATTAAAGGGAGAAGACGATAGTTGAAGAACGAAACAATGGAAATGTAAGCTAAAAGAAAATTTACAGTTGAGGCATCTTTAAGTCTAAAACAATTTGTATTTCTATAATAGTTCAGTAGTAATATTATATTTCTGTTTAGTACTGCATTGCATTATGTATATGACATGTTGTACTTTGGGGGTAAGGCTCATTACTCCCCCAATCCATCTTTTCCAATTAGCTTTTAATAAAAGGTTTCCATACCCACTAGTAACTTAATAGGTTGTTCTACTCCAAAAAAAAAAAAAAAAAAAGAAGAAATTTTTTATAAAAAATCTAAATTCAAATTTTGACATATTTACCCCTGAATTAAAGTGTCATTGAGCAGCACATGCACATAACATATGTTTTGACAGATGGCAGTTTGGGGACCAAATAATTTACTTTGAAAAAGTAAGGGGCTGAAAGACCTGTTTGAAATGTAGAAGGATTAAAAAAATATTTTTAACCTATATGTAAGGGACTAAATTTAGAGGTTAGTCTAAACAAAATCTCATTTTCCTAATTTCATAAAGTAAATGTCTTTATTATATGATTTTCTTTGAATTTTTTAGTTCCTTTTGTTGCCTGGTTAATCTATAGTAAGATCAGTGTGTTTTTATAGTTCAGACTGCAAGCTTTCCTATAATTTGATAAGTTAAGTTTTGCTCTAATCAGATATGCATTTCCAGCATGCTTCAGTATCCAAAAAGTTTAGCACAGTAGATTTTAAATCAGAATAACATAAAAAGCAGTAAACAAAGTTGGATCTAGTACAAAATCATAGAAATTAAGAACAAAGATGTCTGAAATAACAAACTATTCCGCAACATAATGCCAATGACAATAAACATTTCTGAAGTGTCACTGAAAAGGACAAGAAGGGTTGACTAACAGGGAATTGAAGGAGCATCAACTCTGTTAAGGGTGCCAAGATGAAGAATGTTTTTTGAAGGATTAGGCAATCCTAGAAATGTTACATTCCAAAACATTCCACATTCTGGATTGTAAGAAACCAGGGCGCCTCCTTTGTACTCCAACAGGATTTCTCCATTCCTTAACAGGCACAAAACCCGAACTATCTTCCTAACCAAAACATTCCTCCAAATCCCATAACATCTCTGAAATCCTTGAGTTCTTAAAGTCGGAGCAGTATAAACTCCTATCCTGATCTCCTTCACCCAAGACTCTTTTTTGTCATATTCTTTCATAATCCAAAGATCAAATGTCCCACATGGCAAAGCCGCGCAGAGTTGCTCTCCTAAAACCGCAAGGTGATAATTTTTCCTGCTCATAGGGTGAACCAATTTAGGACCAGCAACTTCTCTGAATACCTCATCTGATATGTCAAATGATACGATAAGCCGGTGTCGCCTGCTGTTGATAAAGCCATAAGTTGTAGTCCAATGCAACCTCCCATTTAGCAAAACTCCAGTTGACCTTCTCTGAAGTTGATAAGGCATTCTTCCAAGGCTTCTCCATCTATTGCTTCCTACACTAAATATTTGGACATCTGATTTCAGATTCCTCTGCACTAACCGGCAATAAGGCGGTGTGATTGTGTTCATGTCAGGAGTGCAGGGGTAGTAAATAATCTTGATCAACTTGTACTGATTAGTAACAGGATGATATCCAAATCCATACATGGCTATCTAATCTTTATAAATAGTAGATTTAGGTAGTTCTGTGTAGTCTTGAGTAAAGGGATTGTACAAATACAGTGTCTCCTCAAACATAGAATTCTCTAGGAAAAGGATACCATTGCCTGATCCAATCACATTAAAGTCAGGCATCGAAGCAGAAAAGGGGACATCCAATTTTCTCAATTTCACCCCTTTAATATTTCTGTCTTCATCTTTTTCATTGAAAAATTCAACAAAGTACAACTGATTTTTAATTGGGAAATCAGAATGAAATATGAAATACGGGTTATTGCTACTAAAAACCTTGGACAAATGCAAACTAACGAGATGTGGATCATATGACAACTGTTGCAAAATTTGCATACAAACCTTGATCGAATGAGGGATTTAGTTGGCAGCCTAGAGATTATATCAATAGCCACCTCATGAGGAAGGGAATCCAAGGAATTTGTGGGCTGCTGCTGTTGTTGTTCTTCTTCCTGATTGCACTTCCTTCTCTTTGCTTTGTTTTTATCATTGGAATCCATCTTGAGAGATTGATCAAAGCTCAATGGCGGAAACAGAAATGAAAGTCAAGCAAGAAATGGTTACGAAAGCAGATAAACATAATTAATTATAGGATATAGTATAGTACTCCATCGGTTCTATTAGAAGAGTCAAGTTTGAAAAATATATAACTTTTTATGGTTGATAATTTACTACTTTCTTTTCCACTAATATCCTTACTTACCAATGGCAGATTAATTGTGAATCAACCATAATTAGTAAATGTATGAAAAGTAAATAAATCCAAACTTGACTCTTCTACTTGAAAAAAAAAAAAAAAAAAAGGTTGAAACTTGATGTAATATCTTTTGGTCGTAAATTGCATAAGACTACCTCCAACCTTAGTCATATTGTAAAATTTTCTTTCAACTTTTAAATTTACCAATTAATCCTTTAATACTTTATTTTCCACAATTCAATCCAAATTTGGTTAGATAATGGACTTTTTCTATAAAAAAAACCCTATTGTTATATTGTTACTAAGCACTTATCCTCTCTGTTCCATTAAAATAATTTAGTGGTACAATTATTTATAAGTCACAAAATGCAACTCTAAAGTGGCCTTTATAATTGGACAGGAAAAGTAATAAATACTCATTTTATCCCATTTAATTTCTTCCTTCTTTTTTTTTATAATATCACTTACATTGTTTAACATTTTTCAACTCAATTTAAATATTTAAAAAAAAACCCAAATACATTAATTTACAAGAATGAGTTCCGTACACATGGGGAAAAAACCATTGAAACTTAGTTTATATCACCTACTAATTCTTGTTACAAATTCACAAATGAGCCGCCCTTACAAGATTTGACGATAAATAACTTAATAATTTTGCAAGCGAATGCAAATATATAGCATGAAGGAAAATTTTCATTTTTTTTTTATTTTCAAGAATTAGCAAACAAGGGAACTTGATCAACATGAGTTAATAGTCACTACTACAAAACGGGTATTCAACACCCATTGTTATTACTAGTTACTTTAAAACACGGACGGTGTAAGCGAAAAAAACATAGATCCTTGGCAACGGATTTAAGAAATCAGTTTTAAAGACATCTGTTTGCACCAGGTTTCTTAATCCTCGATGCTATTGACACCCTTTAACACCGGGTTTCAGTTTAACTCGTTTAATTGTAGAAAAATACGCGAGAATTCAAACAATCAGATTTAGAACTATATGCGTTTACTGTTGTAGTTCATTTTCCAGATACGAAACCCATACTTTTACACATATTGGAGATGCATTTTATCATTTTGGCTCACACCCAAAATATGCTAGTCATCACCATTGCCATTTGAATTGAGTCGGCGTGAAACAACCCATATTCATCAGTCATAGAAAGGTAAACTAATTTATTTTGTTCATTAATTTAAATTTTAGTTTTAATTCCTAAACACTGGGAATTCTCTAGTTTTTAACATTTTTGTTATTATTATTAGAGTGAAATGCATAAATTAGCACGAACCTTTGCCTGAGTGCGATAAATGACACAAACATTTTGAAATTATTTTTTTCAACACAAACCTTTCAAAAACGTTACAAAACATAACATTCCGTCATGTAGCTTTGTTAACCCATAAATGGAAACAACTTTTTGAGGGCAAAATTGTCCATTTTCCTATTCCTTTGTCTTATATTTCCCTATTTTACTTTTATTACCAAACAAACACCCAATCTTTCAATTTTTTACAGTTTCGTCCAAAAATAAATAATTTAATTTACAGTGAATTGCTCAGTTCATCAGAAACCTCTGGCCATGTTACCCGAATAGACACGAACCTTTAAAAATTGTTATTTTCATAACAAACATTTCAAAAATGTTAGAAAACATGATATTTCGTCCATTGTGTCCGTTAAATGCTTGACGAAAGGTAATTTTTTAGGGCAAAATCGTCTAATTTCCTTTTCCTTTGTCTTACATTCCATTATTTTACTTTTATTACCAAACAAACTCCAAATCTTTTTTTTTTTTTTTTTTACATATTCTTCCTAAAATAAAATTTCCAAGTATAATATTATTACAAATATAATAATTATTTTTAATCTTATGATATATTACTAAAGTAAAAATATTTCCTTTCCTAAAATAAGTTGTGGCCACAATTTAAGAAAAATTAAATAGTAGGGGCCAAATCATAAAATTGCAAGAAAAAAAAAGAAGAGCGGGGAAGACACTTTTCATCGTCTTCCCCACTCTTCCTTTTTTTCTTCTTTTTTTTTTTCCCTTAAAAGCTCCGACACTCTACAATTCTAAGGCTGGAAAAGAAGATGAAGCTGGCGAAAATCTTCAAAGCCCTGAATTGAAGTGACGTTCTCGTCGGAGTTCATGGCATCGCCATGACTTATTTTCTGTTCATGAAGCACAACTATGGTTTCATCCATATCATCCCTCTCAGAACAGACTGGGTGGTGGAGAATTACTACAAAGAACCTTCCCAGAAACTCAGATTAATTAGGTTGTGAAGTTAAATCTTCCCAGATTTTGCAAAATATTGGTTCGGGCTTGGATTTCAAAAATTAATATGGTTCTTGCTGTATGCTGTTGCTGCTAGGTTTGAAGCGTGAGAAAAAAAAATTGCACTTTGTGACATTAGAAACAGAGAAGAAAAAGATAAAAGTAAAATAAAAACAAAATTTGAAAGAGAAAGAGGAAAGAAGGAGAAGGAGAGGCAGTAGATGGAGGAGTTTGCAGTGGATCTCAAATCATGACAAGCTGATTCTGGATTTCAGAGATGGGGGCTACTGGATGTTGGTGGATGGTTGTCTCTGCAAGATTACTCACCAGTAGTAGAGGCGGCGACAGTGCCGGAAAAAATGTAGAAGCAGTGGCGGTGAAATGCACAAAAGAAGGTAATGGGTTTTAATTTTGCCCGGACCTTTTGTGACACTTTTACATCTGATACTGAATGATAAATAATGTACTTACTTCTTTTAGCGACCAAAACATATTAATACTTTATTCCTTAACTTATAAATATTCTTTGAAAGACATTTTTGCCCTAAAATATTACCTTCCGTCACGCATTTAACGGAGACCATGGACGGAATGTCATGTTTTTATAACATTTTTGAAAGATTTGTGATAAAAAAAAAAATTTTAAAGGTTCGTGTCTATTCGGGTAACATGGCTAAAGGTTCGTGATGAACTGAGCAATTCACTCTTTAATTTAATAAATTTTTTTCTATTTTTTTGTGTTTTGTTTTTTTAAATATTTTTTGATCCGAATTTTAAGTTTCTCAATCTTTCAAATTCAAAATTAAAAATGAAAATTGAAATATTATAATTTAAAATTTTAAATACATTAACATTAGAAATATCAAAATTAATTACTATTTTATTAATATTATTATAAAGTAAAATTTATTTTCGGATGAATATGTAAAAAAAAATGAAAGATTGGGGGTTCGTTTGGTAATAAAAGTAAAATAAGAGAAGTATAAGTCAAATGAATAGGGAAATGGACGATTTTGCCCTCAGTATTTTGCTTTTGTTTGGGGTTTGATGGAGAGAAGAGACGAAATGTAATGTTTCTCACGTTTTCGAAAGGTTTGTGTCAAAAAAAACAATTTCTAAATCTTTGTGTCAATTTTCGCACTGAGGCAAAGGTTCGTGCTAATTTGTAGATTTCACTTTATTATTATTTTCTAGGTAATAGTCGATTAAGTGGCTGGGCGGGCATGGAGACCATTTATTAAAATAAAATGGTAAAATAAATTGGAGGGGGACGTAATGAGCCTTACCTCGAAGATACAATATACAGAGATGCAAATGACTTAGCCCAGAAAACTGAACATACATTGTCCTATTGCAGAGCTAATACAAACTGAAAAAAATAAGGAAAAACTAGAGTCGAAAATAAGGAAAACTCCGTGCATCCAGAGCGAGTAGGCCTTTTATGTCGCGAGGAAGAGTCTAGCGAGTGAAGAATTTGGTGGTACCGAAAGAACTAGCCAAATGTGCTAAAGAATCGGCCATAACATTTAATTCTTTGAATACATGTCAGAATGAGAAGTCACCTAAAGACCGACATTGACGCTGGATTTCTTTCATGATAGGAGCCGAGCTCCATGGTGTCACTTCCTGCAGAACATTGTGTAGGAGAACCTGAGAGCCTGTTTCCACTGGTGAAGGTTTGAAAGATTTTTCCACACAGGCGGCAGGGTCAAACAGAAGAGCAAAGCCATCAGCTTGGTAGCTAGTGTTCAGGCCCAGAGATACACTTGCTGCAAAGATATTGTCGCCTGTTCAATCCCTTAGAACAACCCCAACTCCCAAAAAGCCTGGGTTTCCCCTAGATGATCCGTCCACATTTAGTTTCAGCACTTCTGAGGGAGGGGGCTGCCAGTATACAATTTGAGGCTCCCTTCATTTACGGTGTGCCCAGTTAGGGATGATGCCTTGCTTGATAAGAAATTGTCCTTCCTTGTAATACAATTGAGGAGCTGTCACACAAACTTCATACAATAAAAGTCTAATCGATGAGAGTGTATAGCTTGGGGCTGGGAGGGGGGGGGGGGGGCCTTTGTGGTAGGCCAAGTTATGAGCTTTCCATAGCTCTCACCACACAATCGAAGGAATAATGCATTGTACTTCTGGTGGTAGCAAATATTCCTCATCCCATAAATAGTCCAAGATGTCCCACAGAAAATGCGAATCCAAATTCCCCAACTGAAGGAGTGAGAACACACCCTCCTAAACGTCCATCGCAGTTGGGCATGCAAATAGGCATGGTCCTGACCAGATTTGCTATTGTAGTCATCACATTTCGAAGGCAAGGAAAAACCAATATGCCGAAGTTTATCATCAAACAGGAGGAGACCATTCAAAAGCCTCCACATAAAAATAGAAACTTTAACTGGCAAAGAGGGGTGCCAAATGCTTACTCTGTCCAGCTCGGTAGCCAATTGGCGAACCACCTCGTAAGCTGACTTTATGTTGAAAGAGCCTTCCACTGTCCTTGGTGCATTGTTTTTACACCAAAAATAAACCTACTCAGATTAGCACAGTGGTGAGTAGGGTCGTCTCCCACAGGGAACAAAATTAAATCCTTCTTTCAGTTAATTGATAATTGCTTTGGGAGATAGAATCGCATGAGATTAAAATGGTAAAAACTAAATAAACTAAAATATAAAATAGACTAAAACAATAAAGAAAAGATCCGGCAAGCAATGAATTCATACTAGTTCAAGAACTTTGTTCATCAACGTAATGATTTATTTACGAAACACAAGTCAACCAGTTATAGTTAGCGACAACGCGTACATGCATAACCTCAGTCCCCCTTACCTTCTCAATAGTCACGATGATGCACCTCTAACTATTTCCCTAATTAGCTAGCAACCTAGAGAGACGCTCTACTAGATTTAACCAGCTAAAAGCATGAAGACATAGGGGAACCTAGTTTTAGTCACCCAGACTCTGACATAGGACTCTTTGACTAACCTATTATTCTGTTTACCTGACAGTAAATTTACCACTAATTAGATCACCCATTGAAACGTCTCAAATGATCTAATTGGCTGTTTAAGTTAATTAAGTGCCTAAATAATCTAGAGCTAACTTTAGAATCTCTTCACAGAGAATGAACATGAACTTTCATTTGTTAAACTAAAGAACAATTTGGTCTAACGAACGAACTTAAATTAGTGCTACATGATGTAATTTCTGGATAAACTAACTAGCTATTTAACATAATTAAAACTAAGGAGAATAATAAACAATGCATTAATGGAATTGAAGTAGAAAAAGAATTGGAATGGGCGGAGATGAAGTTTCCAAGCACTAAAGGAACAAAACTCAATTCTCTTCACAACCACCAAGTCAAATTCAATTACAGCTTCACAAATAAAGAACGTACGAAATTAACATCAATGTCTAAGAAAGAAGGTTAATCAACCAAAATTAAAAGATGAACCCTACATTAAAAGAAAAGAAAAGCTAAAGGAAAGAAAAGAAAAGAAATTGCATTAGCGCCCACTGTGCTTGTACAGAACGAAAACAACACTATTCTAACACATTACGAAGTACTAAATTCGTCGTAAGATGAATTCATCTTCGAACATCAAACAAAAAACTAAAAAAAACCACAATTACATAGCAATGTTCCTTGATAATAATACACACCTTTAATCAGGCTTCTTCTTAATAAAAATAAACTTGCTTCCGCCATCAACCTCCAACACCTATCTGAACTGTGAGCAGTTCTGGTGCATTGTATCTGCATGTCTCAACTGAGAGGAGTTCCTTTCTTGCAGTCTCTGGGAAGTTTCCTTCTTCAGAGAAAGAACTTCTTTCAAAGTAGATAACTCCAGTTTTTATCATATAAAAACTACCCTTTTCTTTACTCAATACAAGTGGAGTCTCACATCTTCCTCAATTTCTAGTTTTGGATTCCCTCTTAATTAGCAACTTCTCATCAGATACGTTCCACTTCTATTTCACCTTAATTACTGTAGTAAATAATCCAAGTGCAAAAATTGGCTTAACAGTCCTTAAATTAATAGCAAATTAATCCTTAAAATTATAACTTATCAAATCCCCCACACTTAAACTTTACTTTTCCTCAAGTAAATACAGAATCAGTCCCAAAGATATACAAACAGAAAACAGTGAACAACAACTGTTTAAAATCACAAAAAACTAAACAAAACAAACACAACTAGACAATAGTAGCCATTAGTGAACAAACAGATCTTAGAAAACAGTGGTTACCTTTGCGACTTAACTGGGACAACCACGTTTTACCATTACCCATCCATTTGAATCAAACCATACCATCATTCTCCTTAATTTGTATCAAAACAAGCAGGATAGCTAATCGTCACAGGATACACTCAATCACTCCCTACCTTTACTTGGACAATCTCAAATCGCATCAACTTTGAGCCAACATAAAGCCAACCCAAAAAGGTAAGATTACGTGCAAGACAAAACAGGCCTTCATGAAGGTTGTAGTGGGGCTTGGGAATTTAACCAGGATAGGATGGAGGAAACATTTAAGCTCATAACCCAAACACATGCAAGAGACATAAAGAAAACACTTCCTTACTGAAATAGCATCCGCATGGGCTTTCGGAAGGCATTTGTACTTGACAGAACAACAGTACCAGTGCTTACCAACAGAATTTGAGTGTTGTACTTCACAAAATTTTTGGCTAACACACTAGCCATCTCATTTATTCAGAATAAAACAGTGAAGGCAAGCTAAGCCAACAAATTTCTTTTTCAATTTCATCACATCACTGGCTTCCTATTATTAACATATCTTTTGCCTTTATTTATCCCATATTCAACACATAACTAGATGCTTCAAGCTTTACAATCCAAGGGAAAGGAACCAGATAAATCAATACAACTCAGTGCATGCATCTGGTGGTGCCAAAAGAAAGCCAAAATAGGTTCAAGGTGAATATTTATGGAATTAATCCGAAGAACAAGTTTCAGGCTTCAAAAGGGCTTCTAAGGAATAATACAAAGGTAACATAAGAAAAACAAAGCCAAATCGGTTAATCCTAAATGCCTTAATCATCCTACACATAATTCCACCCCATATTGTTCCAATCCACAAATCTGGCCAAAAGTTAACGTACATGTGACTCACTCAACAAAGAGGGGGATGTGGAGATGCTCCACTCTAGCTCAAAACCCGATTTCATCCAAAATCATGTTAATTAACTACCCTATCACCTTTATCTTCTACAAAATCATGCTAGAGAATTTAGATCAGGGTTCCCTTCCAAATGGATGACTTCCCTCTTACCGTTCAACCAATTCATATCAATTCTAAAGAGCTAAACACCAATTCACACATATGAATATTCACTTCTGACCCCACAAAACAATTTCACAAACACAAAATGCTGACAAACTCCCCCACCCTTAGAAATTGCATATTCCTAAATGCAAAAACTAAGGTGAAGGAATGACACTAACTAAAACAGAACAAAACACACGAACACATATACAAAGTTACACAAAACTTCACAAAAACAAGAAGACAGAAAAAAGAAAACAACAACAAAAAGAAAAAGAAATGGACTGCCCTAATGGGGGTGGGGCTGCCATGAAAGTAGGATTACACTCCAAAGTTGCTGTCTTAATGTGGGAACTACAGGTAAATGGCACAGAACCCGAGAAAGAAGACCAACTAATTAATAAATGAGAAAGAAGACTAAGAGAGCATTTCTTATGATAGTATCATTTGAATGGCCATACATAACACTGTCAAATGATAGCTTATG
Source organism: Leptodermis oblonga (assembly GCA_016801395.1). Taxonomy (NCBI): domain Eukaryota; kingdom Viridiplantae; phylum Streptophyta; class Magnoliopsida; order Gentianales; family Rubiaceae; genus Leptodermis; species Leptodermis oblonga. The sequence goes on from VMRK01000423.1 coordinate 26,001, forward strand.
TGCCTGGTCACTGAGTTCAAGCTGAAAATAAAGAGAAAACATAAGGAAAAAATTTAAATCACTAAAATGTTGGGTTGCCTCCGAACCAGCGCCTTTGTTTAAGTTTTGGCTAGACCGTGCCCACAGATTTCCATTTTAAGAGCTTTTGATTTCCATGGTACTGTATAGGCATACGAATGCCACCACAAATGGGTCAAACCCACGAGATTTAAACTTACATGGCATGATATGTAAACCTGTATTAGGAATCAGTATCCTTTGAATAATAGTGACATGCTTACACCTCGAAAAAGAAGTAAGAATATTCTAATTCAAAATCCTCAAATAATGTATGATTTTTAAACAAAATATCATTAAACTCAGCCATGGTATCTATGTCTATTGTGGTGGGAATTTTTTCCGGTGCAGGTATCGATGGCCTTGCGACACCTATTCCATAGTACCAGAAGTTGAAACTTGCTGTGCTCCCTTTGTTCATTTTCTCATTCTCTGCACAGTCAACTCATTTTCTGCATCAAAGAATCAAACAAGGTGAGATGACCGGGACATACACCAAGTAAAAGAAAAATCAACTGAAAGAAAATAAACTAATGCTTTCATCAATCTCCGGCAACGGCACCAATTTTTGGTGCGTCGTTTTTACAACAAAAATAAACCTACTTAGAGTAGCACAGTGGTGAGTAAGGTCGTCTCCCACAGAGAATGGTATTAACTAATTCTTTCTGTTAATTGAAAATAGTTTTGGGAGATAGAATTGCATGAGATTAAAATGGTAAAAACTAAATAAACTAAAATATAAAATAGAATCAAATAAGAAATAAAAGCTCTAGCAAGCAATGAATTCACACTAGTTCAAGAACTTCATTCATCGACGCAATGATTTCCTTAACAAACACAAGTCAACCAGTTATAGTTACTGACGACACGTACATGCATAACCTTATTCCCCCTTACCTTCTTGATAGTCAGGATGACGCATCTCTAACTATTTCCCTAATTATCTAGCAACCTAGAGAGACACTATGTACTAGGTTTAACTAGCTAACAAGATTAATACATAGGGGAACCCAGTTTTAGCCACTCAGACTCTGACACAAGACTGTTTGACTAACCTATTATCCTCTTTACCTAACGGTAAATTTACCACTAAGTAGATCACCCATTGAGGATGCCTCGAATGATCTAATTGGCTTTTTAAGTTAATTCAAATTAATTAAGTGATAAGTACCTAAATAATCTAGAGCTAACTTTAGAACCTCTTCACAGAGAATGAATATGAACTTTCATTTGTTAAACTAAAGAACAATTTAGTCTCACGAACAAACTTAAATTAGTGCTACATCATGTAATTTCCGGATAAACTAACTAGCTACTAAATATAATTAAAACTAAGGAGAATAATAAACAATGCAAAATGGAATTGAAGTAGTAAAAGAATTGGAATGGGCAGCGATGAAGTTTCCAAGCACTAAAGGAACAAAACTCAATTCTCTTCACAACCACCAAGTCAAATTCAATTACAACTTCAAGAACGTACAGAATTAACATCAATGTCTAGGGAAGAAAGTTAATCAACCAAAATTAAAGGATGAACCCGACATTAAAAGAAAAGAAAAGCTAAAGGAAAGAAAAGAAAAGAAATTGCATTAGCACCCACTGTGCTTCTACAGAACGCAAACAACACTATTCTAACACATTCCGAAGTAGTAAATTTTTCGTAAGACGAATTTGTCTTCGGACATCAAATTGGAAACTAAAAAAAAGCACAATTACATAGAACTTCCCAGATTTATTAGCAAAAAAAAATAAAACTGCTTCCGCCATCAACCTCGAACACCAATCTGAATTGTGAGCCATTCTTGTGCGTTGTATCTGCATGTCTCTACTGACGAGAGTTCATTTCTTGCAGTTTCTGGGCAGTTTCCTTCTTCAGAGAATGAACTTCTTTCAAAGTGGATAACTCTAATTTTTATCTTAGAAAAACTGCCCCTTTCTTTACTCAACAGAAGTGGAGTCTCACTATGACACATCTTCCACAATTTTTTCTCCTGGATTCCCTCTTAATTAGTAGCTCCTCATCAGATACGTTTCACTTCTACTTCACCTTAATTACTATAGTAAATAAGCCAAGTAAGTGCAAAAATTGCCTCAACTGTCCTTAAATTAATAGCAAATTAACCCTTAAAATTATAACTTATCAGTCCTCTTCCAAACCACCCTATCTGGGGTGTCATCCAACTCTACTACAAAATCCTGCAGCATAACTAACATCTCAGGCTCAAAAAGGTCCCGAAATGACTCCAAATATTGCTATCGAGGTGCAAAAACTACGCCAACTGAGTAGGATCCGTAATTTCATCTTGATTCACATAGTGGGATAAAAAGCTAGCATTTGCCCAATTAGAGAACCAGAAGAGAGAAAAATCATCACCCAGTAGTTGCCTCGTATTACTGCCCATGACATCTTGGATTTTGTTAAGTCTAGCCCACACCCGCTAAATGCGTGTTGTGCCATGCAAGAACCGCATGAACCATGCACATAAAACATCTGAGTTGGACAATTTCCACTACAACTTATAAGAAAATGCATATATTGTCCCCTGGATTGATCGAACCCCCACTCCATTTTCTTCTATCAGCCTAGCCATCTTTTTCCAGGATCACCACTTCTTTGTTAGACCTGAATCTGAATGTCCCTAGAAAAAAAAATGCAAACAATTCCACCCCACAAGCCTGGCTTGTATTTATCTGTGAGAGGTTGGAACAAACTGCTTTTACACCTTCCTTTGTAGATTGGACACCCTAGATAGATAAAAGGAAAAAATCCCCTGTGCATTCCTATCCAGGATCACACAAGTGGCTCTCCATCCTCAGCCCTCCTTGGTAGGAAAAAAGAACTGATAAAGGAATAAGCAAGACGCCTTCATCGGACCAACCACTAGCTACAGAATGAAGATGCAAGAAGCTTTGACAAGCCTAATCATTTCTACTCAAAACCGAGCCCATGAGTTCGTAAATGCTAAGAGTTGGAAGATAACCGAAGAGTTTGAAAGAGTGTTATTTTAATTGAGGCACTTGAACCCTAAGGAATTCAACACACTATCTAAAACCCTACACACTTAAGGGGTTCGGCCACCACCTCACTAGGTGCGCCCTTGGTGTAAGTATGTGTGCTTTATTTTTCCTTCCTTGTTTTAGATAATTACTTAATTAGTAGTTTCTCGAAAAGAATTCTTGCATATTTTCTTTTAAGAAATAGAATTAACTTTTTAATATCTTATTCCTTTTCTTTTAAGGAGTTCGTTCACACATATTCCTAGGGAGAATCAAATTCCTTCCATGAAACCTAGTTCCTTCAGGTTTATGGGTTGGATTTCCAATTCTGATTGGATTCCACTTTTATTTCTATTTCCTTTTCTATTTTGTAAAGGTGCACAACCCCTATTTAAAGGGGCCTGGCCAAAATTAATAAAGTATATTGAATTCATAACTGATATAATTTGGTGTAAGGTTAATACCCCATATTTTTGAATTCTTCTCATTCAATTGTAGTCAATCTTTCAAGATTTCGACCTATTAGTTCCTAGAAATGCATGTTAATTAGGCTCATAACTCGCCAAATTAAATTAGCTTTTCAATTCAATTCGTTGCTTGGTTTATAGTTTAAAAATAACCTGATTGTTCTATTGAATGCAAGTACTGATTGGGGTAACAAGGGGTTATACTGTGTTATTTTAATTAGAGTTTTGGTGAATTTCTGCACACTACAATTCTCAACCGAGAATCTGTATCAAGAACTCTTCCTATGAACTCGTTGTCCTAATGCCAGCTCATATACATGAAAAATTTCAATGAAACACAACACATTTGTTTTTTCGCTCCTGAAGAAAATAACGAGGCCATTCGCAAAACTCATGTGAGAGACTGCAACTGCACCCCTTGGCAACATATCCGGCTGTAGAACTCCCGCTTACACCTTTGCCTTTAGTGATCTAGTAAAAGCCTCACTAATCTGGATAAACAAAAAGGGTGACAAAGGATCCCCTTGACGCCAGGAAAAAGCCCTATGGTTCCCCATTGACTAATACTAAAAACCATGAGGCTCTCAAATTTCCCAACACCAGGGACACAAACTGCAATGGAAAGCCTAATGCTAGCATCAATTCTCTAAGAAAACCCCACGAGACTCTGTCAAATGCCTTCATCATATCTAACTTGAAAATAATGTTACCCCGTCACACTCTTCGATCCAGACAAATCACCAGTTCCTCTGCTAATCGCACATTATCTATAATTTCCCTTCCCGACAAGAACGCCGATTACTCCAGTGATATCAAACTGTGCACGAGCCCCTGCATTCTTTGACATAAGATTTTTGTGAAAATCTTATTCGTGAAATTGCAAAGACTAATGTGCCTAAAGCCTTCAAAAGTAGCTGGTGGGGGTTTTTTCGAAAGAAGGGTTATCCTAGTGCTAGCAGTGGCCCGCTGTAGCGGTGTCCCTGCCATGATATCCTGAACTGAGGCCATTACATCCGATGAGACAATTTCCCAGCAATTCCTGAAACACAACCCTAAAAAACCATCACTGCCAGGTGCACTTTCTGGGTCAAGGTCCCAAACCGCCTGCTTAACCTTCAACTCTATGACTGGTCTCAAAAGAAAGCATTTATCCGCCTCTAAGAGTATATTTGGGATATTCCTCAAAAGCTAATCCACTGCTACAACACTGTCTTTTCCTCATCCTTGAATAATTTTCTGTAGAATTCCATTGCCCCCCCCCTTGCCCCCCCCCCCCCCCCCCACCAATTTCTGACAAGTTAGTCACTTCCCGATCATCTTTCATTGTGATTTTGAAGATACAGTGTCTGGCTCTTTTTTTCACTAAAGTCATAAGGAAAATTTTGTATTCTTGTCACCTTCTTTTAGCCCCTTAATTCGTGATTTTTTCCTCCAAAAAAATTTCTTCTTCTACTAAGCTACAAAACAACAGAGCCTCACACTCTTTCAAAGCCGCTCGCAGTGGTTATCCCTTTGTGGATCATAAATTTCTTGTAAATGAGCAATCAACTCCTCAGCTTGCTTGACATTCGAATGGACATTTCCAAAACTGGTGAAGTTCCATACTTTCAAATCTGATTTTAGCCTCCTCAACTTCAAAGTAAAACCCAACATCCCATATCCCTGCAATGGCAGCGCCCATCTTTCCTGAATCACCTCCATGAAACCTAACCTCATAAACCACATATCCTGAAACCCAATTTTTTTTTACCCATGGCATGGAGGTGGGAGGTTTCAGTAGCATAGGTGTATGATCTGATGTGGCTTTATTAAGAATTTCTACCTGACAACCAGACAATATCTGAGACCATGCCTGATTTACAAGGCTCCTATCCGGTTTTTTTTGGACCCTTCTTTGTAAACTCTCACCTAAGCTCCTAACTCTAGCCCATGTAAAGAAACCTCCCTGAGTAGGAAACTCCAATAGACCCAGCCTATGGATGAAATCGAAAAAATCCCCCATGGATTAGGGGTGAGCAAAAGGAAAATCGATTCGAATCCGCTCCAAACTGATCCAAATCTAAAGTTTCGAATCGATTTTGGATTTTAATCCGATGGCACGGGATCGGATTGGGTTTTCATCTGAAATTGGGTTTCATTCGAAGTCCGCGGTTTTTGATCCAAAATCCGTAGTTCTTTTTTTTATATAAACAAATTTCATTTTAGCTATTTTTGTGAATTTTTGTTTTAGATCGATTTTGGATTATCCGGAAAAAATCTAAAACCGAACATTATCCGAAAAAAAAATCCGATCAGAAATTTTGAATCGGATTCGGATTGAATCAACGGTTCGGACGGTTTTTGGATTATTTTACTCACCCCAACCATGGATGCCCAATCCTGTACTGAGCCCCTTCATACACATCTATTGATGTTATCACATTGAAATCCCCCATGCAGGGTAGAGAATGCCCTGCCGGGAAAGATGCCAATTAATCCCACAAAATCGCTCGATGTGCCCTGGAATGCTTAGCATATTCAAAAGACAAAATACATGGAGAGGACAAGTGTGGGTGCACCAAAACAAAAACAACAATATGCTCTGAGCTAAATAATAAATTCAATGCAAAATCAACCTTCCAAAAGACCCATATTTTGCCCGAGATAGAAGATAAAGCATAATTAAAATCAAATCTAACTCTAAACTCTTCCAATCTGACTATATCAACAACAGGCTCCAACACAAGAAGTAAAGCAACATAATGAGACCGAATTAAATTTTTTAGTCGATACACAGAATTTGTTTTTGAGATTCCCCTAATATTCCATATAAGCCAAGACATAAAAATTACTGGCATATAGAGTTCGACTTGCTGAGCAAGCGGGTGTTCATGATATGCATCAGTGGCTGGTTTGCATATTTAGACCGATTGTGCCTCTTTGGCTTGTCCCAAGGCTGGTCATGAGTGCCTTCTCTGTGGGTCAATTTGTTGAGCAATTCAGCATCTATATCTTGCCTTTGATTTACCACCTTGAATTGCATGTTGAAATTTCTAAACTCTTTAATTATTTGCGGAATCATCACCCCCTCTCTATCATTGGATAAAGTAACTTAGGGTTGATGTTGGGGGGCTATTTCTAGGCCTGAACCTATGACAAAGGATGCAAGCTTTTTTGGGTGTCAATTCTAGAGCAATGAGCAGCTCTTCCTCCGTGAGCTTTCGTGCTGAAAATGCCCTGGACAAAAGGGGCTGCAGTGGTAGTGGTTCCATCTCAATCTCCTCATCAATAATTTATGAATCTATGTATTTTGGAGGATCCACAATTTACAAGGGGCTTGGGGTGGACTGCTGGGGACTGGAAACAATCGAACTCAGTGGGGAAATAGGATGCAAGGGTAGCTCATGTACGAATTGGAGTGGTTCAACTTATGTTAATATTAATGGGCATTGTGGCTTGGGAAGGGAAAATGATGCTCAGCAGTCTTGCAATTGTTTGGCTGGGGAATGAGGATGGTTTCGATGGGGGTTTCCAGTGCAACTACAGGGCCAAAAACATCATGGCACTTAACCATAGGGCTTTTCTCCGCAGCCTTATCAATTTCGGGAGGCAGGGGATCTTTGATTAGCGGGTTCTCTGGTTGTTTTTGCTGCCAATTTTTCCCTACTGAAGGCTTTGATTAATTCCAAGGCCTAGGCGATCAAAAACTATTCTGCGGTGTTCATTAAGGGGTGGACATTTTCCCTTATTGTGTCCAAGTTTTTAACACAAATTCCAGTACAAGGGTACATATTCGTATTCAAGAAATTGACAGAAATCACTCGGTTCTGCCGGTACCCAAATCTAACATTTTTGTTATTATATTTTGTAGGTTTACGTAGAGAAAATAGGCCATATTTTCAATTCTTAAGGAGAAAGCGAGCAAGATCGACCGGTTGTAGGTATAAATTATTTTTGTTTTATTTTGGTAACGCTTAGTTTTTTAGTGATAATGTGATTAGGTCAAATATGAGTTTGGCATAATGGTTTTTTTTTTTTCCTTTTTTAGGTTTATGCAAATGATTATACAGTTTTTCTAACTGTTTAGATTGAATTGATAGTTCGATTCGATCTAAAATCTATTTTTTATTTTGTTGTGATTTATTTTCTGTTTTCTTTTGGATTTGAAAGCAATAATGTACTTTTTTAAACTTATATATATAGATCGAAACCCCTGCAGTTTGATTTTATCTAATCTATATTTTTTTGTTGGGCAAATGATAGTTACCCCCTCGTATAATAGGCCTTGTAACAGTTACCACCTTATGTTTCCAGAATACACAAATGCCCCCTTGTAATTTTGGGCTGAAATGTCATTTGGATGGAAAACTTTAACGGTAATGGTGTGTTTAGTACATGCACAACAAATTGAAAGTCGGCGACCAACACAAGATGACATCAGATTTTTTTGTTCCAAATTAACCTTTCTAAAATACAACGTGAAGAGGAAGAGACCATCGAGATTTTGTTCGATAAACTGAAATAGGCGCAACTCGGAAGGCCAAAATAGATCTGGTTATTGTGATGGATGGAGAAAGGGTGCAAAGGTGGTGGCAGTGGCAATGAGATAGGTCTCGGTTGTAAGTATTGGAGAAAGGGGAAGGTTACGGCGATATTAGTGACAAGAGTAGCTGCGATGAAGACGACAACCAATAAGGGTGCGAAGTGGCCAAAAAATTCCAAGTAGTACGAGTGACATCAATTGAAAATCTCTGGGTAAAAGGGTTTCATGGGAGTTAGATTAACATTGATAGGTTCTTATATTTCTTGAGAAAGAAAAGAACAATGTTGGATTTTTAATGTTTTCTAATATTTGGATGTTGCCGGATCTTCATCTTTTTTTCTTTTTCTTTTTTTTTTTTTTTACTTTTTGTTTTTAAATTGAGCACTTTTCTGTTGTTTCTTTTACATAGTTAAAGTTGATCTTCATCCATCTTTGATGCTTCTAAAATTTTTCTTTGGGGTACTTGATATTGCTGGAAATTTTCAGTTGCTAGTGTTGATGCAAGTATGTATATTATATATATTTTTTGTATTGGTTGAAAAATGATGGTGCTGCAAATTTTTGGGTTGGCTAGAGAGCTTCCACCATCGATGATGGTGGAAATGGCATTGACGGTTTTTTTGGTAGGTCGGAGAACTTTTCCACAGTAGAGTGGAGAATGTGTTTGGTGAATGAGAATGATTTTTAATTTTTTTTTAAAAATAAAGGTATTTTAGGTTTTTAATATTTATTAAACTTAACACCGTTAATGTTAATGTTTTCCATCCAAGAGACATTTTAGTCCTAAATCACAAGGAGGTAACAGAGAATTTTAGAAATACAAGGGGATAACTGTCACGCGACATATTACGCAAGGGGGTAAATGTCATTTGCCCTGTTTTAATTTTGATTGTGATTTATTTGTGTTTTTTTTTATAAAAAAAATATCTGAAAGCAATTATGTTTTTTTTCTTAACTGTTTAGATTGAATCAGTATCCCCACAGTTCGCGATCTAAATCTTATTTTTATTTTAATTGTGATTTATATTTTATACTTTCTGGGATCTAAAATCATTACTGGATTTTTTATAACTATTTAGAACGGATCGGCATCTCTACAGTTCGTTTCGATCTAAAGCCTGTTTTTATATATTCGTATTTTTTTCTATCAAATATTGGAATATTTAAAGTATTTTGTTTTGGAATATTTTAGATTGAATCGGGCTAAACTGTGTTTTACTTTTTTTAATTTTTTGTTTGTTTTACAAAAGAAATAAGTATTTTATATGTGGGTAATAATCAGTGTATTGTTTGTTGTACTGTTGTTAGGTGACATTGTTTCTTTGAAGTCTATCTATTGCAATTGTCAAGACACCCAGAAAAGTTGTTATCTCTGGCACCAGTGAAAAAAGTAAATTTATAATCATATGAAGTATTTCACTAGAAAGCTATCATGATGATCTCTTCTATGATGAGGTGGAGTGCGCAATTCTTAACTATGGTACATAATCAAGAATTGCCCACTCCACATCATCATAGAAGAGATCGTCAAGATAGTTTTTTAGTGAATTCTTTCATATGACAAACATATCTGAAGTAAAGAGACGAAGAGGTAGATAACGAGTGTGGAGTATGGGGCCAAAGACAAAGAAGAACATTTATATCAAAAAGTGGTAATTGAGGTTACGTTCGTACCAGGGTTATGAAGATGAACAATTGACTGTGATGCAAAAGATGAAGAGCAAGATAAATAAGTTAATTATATAGCATTTAGCTTGGAATAGGATTTGGAATTTTCTAATATATATTTAAGATTTTTTTTTTACCAGAAATATATATGTAAGAAATAATTGTTATTAATTTAGATCAATATATGATTGAATTTTATTAAGTTTTTTCCTTAGTTGAAAAGTTTGTTTTTTTATAGATAGTTCAAAGTTTTTTAAATAAAGTTTTTACAAGTTTATTCTCTTGTGTAATATATTATCATTACTTTTTAATTAATGTATACGGCAAAAAATTTGGTCTAGCATAACCGGTTTCGATGAGCCGAAATCATTAGCACCACCTATCATTCACATCGAAATGAAATAAGTGAAAATGCAGTGTTAGAGAGATCAAATACCAGTTTTGAAGACCTGATTTGTGATAGTGAGTGTGCTAGAGCTAGGGTCTTAATCTTTGTTTTAATAATTAGTTAACACTGTCCAAGCTCGACACCGACCTTTGACACCAGCTCGACGTCGAACAAAACTAGCTGTTACACAAAGTTACAAGCTGAAGAAAAAAATTGGTCAGGCCTAGACACCACCTCGACGTCGTGGTCACCGTGTAATTCCAACGACAGGAATTTCAACTAGCCGTTTGTGACTATTTGTGACCATTTAAAGCCATTCTTTCACTCCTATGAATACCCCAAGGCTAGAAATGATACGTAATCATCCCCTCCAAGTCTCCTACTTTTAAGAAACATTTAAGAGCTCAATTTCATTCATCTACATGCTAAATTAGGCATTTGAGTTGGGATTTGAGTGAGTTAGAAAGAGGCTTTCATGCCCATCTCTAGTACTTCATTGTAAACTCCATTTGTGAAAGTTTCCATCTTTAGATACACAAAGAAGGAAGTGTTAAACACATGAGAAGTGTGTTAGGCAATCTTGTAAGTGAGGAAAAGTTCTAATTAAACTCTTGATTAAGAGTTAGGCAAGAAAAAAAGGGTAGCAAGAAGAGAAGGAGAAGTCCTAACTCAAGGGGTTGAGTTTAGGCATTTTGATGAAGACATCCCAACCAATGAGGCAGAGACAAGTTAGCAAAGTCAACCAGAGGCGGCATCCGAAAGCCCACGAGTCCTCCATCAAGGCCCAGCCATTATGCAGGACCCAAGTCCATAACAATGGATCCTCTAATTGACATCATCGGACCCATGACTAGGAAACGCCAGAAAGCTGTAAACGAGGCCCTCCAGAACCTCGTCATTTCCAGCCTAACCCAAGCCTAGAAGATTGAAGAAGGAAAGGCCCTTAATGCAAGATTCAAGAATGATAATTTGGTTACAATCTTTTCCATTACAAAAGAGAAGCAACCCACAGTTCTTCGACAAGAATGGAGGCCTATTTCGTAAAGTATACAGACTTTGCGACAATACCTGTCTCAAAAAGTCATGCTTACATAAACTATTGGGCCAAATCCATTCAGCACACAAGCTTCACAAATTTGGCCCACCTTAAGGAGTAGCCCGAACCAGAAGGGAACCCTAGTCAAAGGGAACCCAAAGGCGCGAGAAGCCCAAATTGCAGATTCAAGGCCTGCGATTTTTGCAAGTTATTTTAGAATCTGGAAAGTATTCGGTTATGTGCATGTTTCCAAATTATTTTAATGTCATTGTAGAATAATTTAAGTGCCAAAACTAATTACAACTTAACTTATTCTAGTAGTTTCCTTTTCCATGTTTACCTATTTTGTTTTCATACTTAGTTTCAAATATTCTCTTTTTTTGAGATACCAAAATTAAGCTTCTATTTTTCTACTATTTCTTAAGTGATTTTCGACAACTCAAATTGTGAGAGCCAAAACTTCACTTGCCACTCATGATTCTTTTGAGTTTGGAATTGTAAAGGGTTTCCAACTCTCGTTGGTTTCCAATTTTAGTTTTTTTTCCTTTTCTATTTATTCTTGCTACTTTTTGAATTTCTCCCCTCCTATAAGTAGGAGAATCCGATTCAAAGCTCAGGGAGAATTCTGATTTTTATAATTATATTGTGAGGTTTATCCTTTGCTTTAGAATTCTCGTATCTTGATTATTGACGTTGTGTATTAATTTCGAATGCTTGATTAATCATACTAGTTCCAAATTTTTGAAGAATTTAGGTACTTGCTCCACCTAAATTTCTGTTAATTCAATCTCTTAAAATCCTATTAGTATAAGAATAAAGTACAGTAATCTCACTTAAATTAACTAAGTGATTTTTGACTTCTACAAGAGAGTAAGTTGAGATCAGTATGTGTCAGCTTACCTTGGAAACTTTCCGCATCTATAAGGACTTCTTCGAAGTGCTCACCTCACATTTGTAAAAGTCCTAATCAAGAGGTTCGTTGAGGCATTTGTAGAAGACCTAACTCAAGAGGTTGAGTTTTGGTAAATGGGTAAGGTCTTAAGTTTAGAGGTAAGTTAGGCGAAGGGGAAAAAGCCTTAATCTAGAGGTAGATTAAGCTATGTGCTAGGCAATGTGAGTCTTAAGTAAGACCTAAGTATTTCAGTAAAAAATGGGCAAAAGGTCCATTGCTAGTCTTAGGAAATGAAGTCGTAGTTTAGAGTTAGATTAGGCAAATGAGAAAAGTCTTACAATACAATAGATTTCAAATTCTTCCAATAGATGACACACCATTTATCTAACAAAAGTGCCCAAACTCAAAAAGTAATAGAAAAAATAGCCCAAACTCGAGAAATAGCAGAAAAAATAGCTCGAACTCGAGAAATAGCAAGAACTCAAAAATTAGTTTAGGAATAGAAGAAAAAAAATATGTCAGATGACAAGGGTAGAAGTGTCAATCTCAAAATTGGTTTTCATAGTCATTAAATTTCCTGCGATGTTCTAATCATTGATGCTTGCCACAGTAGCGAAAAATGGGTTGTGCTATTGAAGGAAGAAAACAGAAGTTGAAGAATGGAATAATGGAAAATAGAAGGTCAAAGAAAATTTACAATTGAGTCATCTTAACTCTAAATTCAGATTTTGACATATTTACTGTGACGCACTTGATATGACTCCCTTCCGCGGAGCCGTTCCTACAAAGAAGTGTGAGCTGGTTCGAGGTTGAACGTTATACAAGGCTCTCGCCCAACAATCGATATAGATTATAATAATGAAACACCATAAATCCTTATTATTAATCGAGCAAGTCAAGATAAGCATAGCCGCAGAAAGTAAAGAAAATTGTTTGAGGATGGTCACAGACGAAATTATCCTCCCAGAAATTGTACTTAGCCTAGCTATTAACAATAGTTTAACTTTATTTGTTGCATGCGCGCCCATCGGCCTTACCTCTATCGCCACTCAAGTCAAGCCCCTATAACAACTAGATAAGAGGGGAAATGGGTGAGCTTAACTAAGGTTAGTGAGAGACTGTGGGGTTTCAAAAAAATCCACCATAAGTCTTTATAAAAAGGCCGGGCAAACAAGTAAAGAGTTCATGCATATATCTATACATAACAGCGGAAGTGTCAGCAATCATGTTAAGCAAGTCAAACAGGTCAAGCAAGTCAAGCAGTATAGGCAAGTACACAGCAAATACTGAAGCAGGGGCAACATAGATACAACATTTATATGCAACATATTTGAGTCACTAAACTCCTAGCGAGCAGATTGCACAGTCTAGACTTTTCATCTTAAAGCTAAGTTATAATCTATTCATGTTCGGGCTATTCAGGGAAAAAAAAATTTGATGGTTTGCAAAGCACATAGCCCCTATGGCAGTCGTATTAGTAAAACCGGGTATGCTCAACGGCAGGGGTTTTGGATCTTGGCCTTTTCACATTTTGGGTCAACTGATGCTACTCTCATTAAAAGGAGTGTCGACTAACTGCGACACAAACTTTAGCCGGCTAGCCCTACATAGCGAGCAAGCAGCTACTATCTAGTCATGCTTAAAGACTCAGAGCCCCAGTCTTATCTGGTAGGTCCTCTGACCTTTTCACGCTAAGGTGATCATAACAGTCCTACCATGCTTCATACATTTCTAGATGCATCATGCAATCCTAGTTGGTATGCAACTTACCCTGAGAAGTGCATCCTCCGTCATGGCTGGTACATTATGCTTTCATATTTTTATAAGCATACATAGTTGCAAGTAAACAAGCTATCAGGTCAAGTCAAGCATGATACATAATAACTATTCATGGCATTATCATGTCGGACAAGCATGGTACATAATAATCATTCATGGCATTATCATGCCCAACATGCACGTCGCACTTAACCATATATACTTTGCAATAAGCGGTATTGAGAAACAGGCATGGGAAGCCTCGCTAAGAAAATAAACAAGCAATAATACATATAAGTACACACAATTACTACGTAGATAGTTCGTTTAAGTCTTATGAAACTAGCGAGTAATCTCTCACCTTGAGATCATTGAATCGGGTTCGTTCGACTTGGAATTGCGGTTCAACGGTCAACGATCAGCTTCTGTGTATAACGTGAAGCAGGTTAATTACTAACTAGTGCTTGTTGACTTTTTGGTCAACTAAGCTTGACTTTTACTTTTCGGGTATGGTTTGACTTTTCTTATCAACTTTGCCTTTTTAGTTACTATGGTTGACTTTAAATTTTCAGGTAAGGTTTTACTTTTTTGGTCAACTTTGACTTTTTGGTCAACTATGGTTGACTTTGACTTTTGGGTAAAGTTTGACTTTTTGGTCAAATTTGACTTTTAGGTCAACTTGGATTGACTTTGACTTTTTCGATAAAGTTTGCCTTTTCTGGTCAACTAACTTTTTGGGTCAATTAAGGTTGACTTTTGACTTTTAGGTCAATTTAGGCCAAAGGGTCAAGTGTATGGTCTGTGGGTCAAGTCAAGTCAAGGGTCAAAGGTCAAGTGGTTCAAATGGTTGGGTCAAGTGTACAGGTCAAAGTTCAAATCAAACGTTTGAGTCAAATGTCAAAGTCAAGGTTTGAGTCATGGTTCAAGTCAGGGTTCGAGTTGAGGTTCAGGTCAAGGTTCAGGTCACGAGTCAAGTCAAAGGGTTAGGTCCAAGTTCAGGACGTCAAGGTCTAAGACAAGAGCCAAGCAATGACTCTTGGTTCGAGTGGTCGTGCGAGGACTTGTGCGAGTCGCACGGTCATTCGCATGTCTGGGCAAGAATTTGCCCAGAACTTCTGGATGAGGAAGACCATCGCTTTTGCTTATCCAGTTCGTTTTTTACCATTCCAAAAACTCTAGCATCTAGCTTAGCATCAATACTACCCAAAACAACAAAAATCAAGCAAAATGAACCATTCTAACCCTATTTAATTTGGCCACGAATAGGCCTTCCGACACTATTTCTCAAACATGCAATTTTCCAGATTTCTGATTCTTTAAAAATTTTAAATTCATTGATTTTCAATCCTTAAACTAGATGCATCAATCCTACATGACATGCAACACATTTAGAACATCTTAACATCCTACTAACATGTTTTTCAACGAATTAATCTTAATAACCCATTTAATTTCGATTTAAAATTCTACAGCCTATATAGTTCATGCTTTCGAATCAATCTACATTGACAAATCTTTATACTTATAGTAGTCCTGCGATTACCCCAACCTTCTTAAGATGATTTGGATTTGCTGAACCACGGCGGCGGCGGCGTTCTCCGGAGACGGCGGCGGCTCCTCTCGCTCTAACCGATATTTTCTTTTCTTTGATGGAAGTGTTTAGTTTGACGATTAAAGTTTTTAATTCAGAGTTAAGGATGTATTTATAGGTCTAGGTTTAGGGGTAAACACAATCCAAACATATTTGGGATTCGTTTGTTTGAATGCAAGATAGGATTTGGATTCAATTTTGAACTTGAAGAATTCTCGCGACTAAGAATCGTGCGACTCACACTAGGAGTCGCATGGTGTGCTACTGCTATTTCCAGCAGCTGGGCTCTGTGCAACTCGCACGTCCCGTCGCATGGGCGGGTTTCTCTCTATCTCTCGCAGCTTTGTTCCGTTCGGCTTTTCCTTTGCGTACATTCTGGGGTAAACTTTGTTCCCTCGTTTAGTTCCATTAGTCTATGCTATGTAGAGCACGTATTCTTCCTAGATTACTTGAGGACTATATCACATAACCTAGGCACTTAGCAACTCATACACACATTCAAGCAAGCACGTCATGTTTAAAGACAAGCACGAACATAAAATCAAATTTTATTTTAATTTTTTACCATTTTTATCCTTAAGGGTTTGCTCCAAAAATCTGGGGCTTCACATTTACCCCTGAATTAAAGTGTCATGTGAGCACCACATGCACGTAACATATGTTATGACACAAGGCGGTTTGGTTTGGAGACCAAATAATTCACTTTGAAAAAGTAAGGGATTGAAACACCTGTGTGAAATGTAAAAAGTTATTTTAAAAAAATTAACCCATATCTGAGGGACCAAATTTGGAGTTTAGTCCAAATAAAATCGGGCAAAGGTGCAAATTTCACCCTAACGTTTTACACAACAGGCAAATTTGCCATCGATCTTTATTTTAGCTCAAAAATACTCCTAATGTTATGGAATAAGTTCAATATTACCCTTCCGTAAAAAATGCCATAGCTAAATATAACATGGCATTGCCACGTCCTAATCTCCTTCATCAATCATCTATCTCTCTCTCTCAAATAGTCCTTATCTCAAATTGTTTATCCCCCAAATATAAGCACAGGGACGCCTTGGCTTAATAAGAATGCTGTTCAATTCCTAATCTTGTCTCAAAACTAGGGGTAAAATAGAAAGTATAAGAACCACATAAGCCAGAAATGTCGAACACTCTTAACGTAGCAGTATCTAGGCATAAGCATAACATAACTTTGGAATTCAAATAGGATATTCGGATCACAAATTTCCCATAAGTGCACTTTTAACATTTTAATGATTTCTTCAACAATGACTCCTTGAACTTGAGGTTACTAAACCCCAATCGAAACGAGGAATCAGAGAACGAGACACTTGTCAAATTACAATGGATATTAGAACCAAATAATCCTATTTTTTGACAAATTTCTGTAATTTACACAAAGCATGCATGCTAATGTACCATGATAAAACCAAGTTCAATTCTAAGTTCAAGGATCAAAATTATAAACCTGAATATAGGATATAAAAATTTCCTTATCGCCCAAAGAAATTAACGCACAATGGAATAATCAAAACGGAGAACGAAACAACATACAATTTAACGTGGTTCGATATTTAAAAGATCTACATCCACAAAATCCACTAAATCAACAAAAGCGGGGCAAGCTGAAATTGTATTACCTACACACCTATTACATCAATAACCCAACATCATAATCCAACATCTCACAACCCCGAAAACAGAGAGCCGAAAGTCTCCCATAATTCCCCCGAAGGCAGAGAGCCGAAAGACTCTGACCTTTCAAACTCTCAGTTCAACTGAAAACAATACCCATGGGTTCTTTATATAGAACCATATTTACCCAAATACTTCTCAAAACCATTTTTTCAAAACTAACTAAATCTAAATTGGAAACAAACTAAACAAGTAATTATTAAATTTTACCAAAATTAGAATTTCCTAATTAAGATTGATTTAAATTGAACAAGAGACAACATATAAGCAAGAGTATTCCCAGAGCTAGTATGAGATCCCACCACCACACTTTTCCTTTCAAGAACAGCAGGAATCCCAATTATCTGAATCTCCGAGGGCACAGAAATATTCATCTTCACTATGTCCCAGTTCCTCAAAACTCGAAGCCAATACCTCATTCTTCTTCTCACTCTTCTTGCACCCTTCACTTTCGGCTTTATCCCCCAAAGATTCAGTCCTTAATGTGGTGGTGTTCTTTTGTAGAATCCTTAAGCTGCTGACTCTAAGCCAGAGGAGAGATTGTTGACGAAGGAGATGAGGACGTGACAACGCCATGTTATATTAAGTTATTATAAGTGGCATTTTTATTCGACAGAAGGGGAATATTGAACCTATTTAATACCGTTAAGGGTATTTTTGAGCTAAAATAAATATCGATAGCAAATTTGTCCATTATATAAAATGTTAGGCAAATCTGCACCTTTGCCCAAATAAAATCCCATTTTCCTAATTTCGTAAAGTAAATGTCTTTATTATATGAGTTTCTTTGATTTATTCAGTTCCTTTTGTTGCCTAGTTGATCTACAGTAAGCTCAGTGTGTTTTTTCAGTTCAGGCTGTAGGCTTTCCTATAATTTGATAAGTTAAGTTTTACACTAATCAGATATGCATTTCCAGCATGCTTGACTCTCCAAAAGTTTAGCACAGCAGATTTTAAATCAGAATAATATAAAAAGTAGTGAAACAAAGTTGGATCTAGTTTGAAATTAAAGAACTCAAGACTAAAATTTGGAACAAAGATGTCTTCCAATAACAAACTGTTCTGCAACATGTATGCTTAATAAATGACAATCAACATTTCTGAAGTCTCACTGAAAATGACAAGAAAGGTTCACCGCCAGGGAATTGAAGGAGCATCAACTTTGTTAAGTGTGCCAAGATGAAGAATGGTTTTTAAAGGATTCGGCAATCCCAGAAATGTTACATCCCAAAACATTTCGGTTTCTGGATTGTAAGAAACCAGGGCGCCTCCTTTGTACTCCAACAGGATTTCTCCATTCCTTAACAGGCACAAAACCCGAACTATCTTCCCCACCAAAACATTCCTCCAAATCCCATAACATCTCTGAAATCCTTGAGTTCTTAAAGTCAGAGCAGTATAAACTCCTATCCTGATCTCCTTCACCCAAGACTTTCCTGTCATATTCTTTCATAATCCAAAGATCAAATGTCCCACAAGCCGAAGCCAAAGGCACAGCCACACAAAGTTGCTCTCCCAAAACTGCAAGATGATAATTTTGCCTGCTCAGACGGTGAAGCAGTTGAGGACCAGGAACTTCTCTGAATACCTCATTTGATATGTCAAATGACAAGCCGGTCTGGCCGGCTGTTGATAAAGCCATAAGTTGTAGTCTAATGCAACCTCCCATTCAGCAAAACTCCAGTTGACCTTCTCTGAAGTTGATAAGGCATTTTTCCAAGGCTTCTCCATCTGTTGCTACCTACACTATTTATTTGGACATCTAATTTCAGATTCCTCTGCACTAACCGCCGGCGATAAGGCAGCGTGATTGTGTTCACGTCAGGAGTGCAGGGGTAGTAAACAATCTTGATCAATTTGTACTGATTAGTACCGGGATGAAATCCAAATCCATACGTGACTATTTGATCTTGAAAAATAGTAGATTTAGGTAGTTCTGTGTAGTCCTGAGTAAAGGGATTGTACAAATACACTGTCTCCTCAAACATAGAATTCTCAAGGCAGACGATACCATTGCATGATCCAATCACATTAAATTCAGGCATTGAAGCAGAAAAAGGGACATCAAATTTTCTCACTTTCTCCACTTTAATACTTCCTTCTTCATCTTTTTCATTGAAAAATTCAACAAAGTACAACTGATTTTTAATTGGAACATCAGAATGAAATATGAAATACGGGTTATTGTTACTGAAAACCTTGGACATATGCAAACTAACGAGATGTGGATCATACGACAACTGTTGCCAAATTTTGCATACGAACCTTGATTGAATGAGGGATTTAATTGGGAGCCTGGAGATTATATCAAGAGCCACCTCATGAGGAAGGGAATCCAAGCAATTTGTGGGCTGCTGCTGTTGTTGTTCTTCTTCTTCCTGATTGCACTTCCTTCTCTTTGATTGGATTTCATCATCAGAATCCATCTTGAGAGATTGATCAAAGCTCAACGGCGGAAAGAGTATTGAAAGTCAAGCAAGAAATGGTTAAGAAAGAAGATAAACACAATTAATTATAGAATAGACTATACTCCGTCCGTATAGTATAATGTAATATCTTTTGGTCATAAATTGCATAAGACTACCTCCAACCTGAGGCATATTGCAAAATTCTCCTTCAACTTTCAACTTTGTGAATTAATCCTCTAAATCATTTATTTCTCACAATTTAATCCAAATTTATAAGATAATGGAATTAAAACAAACAAATAAACTGTTCTTATCCCGTCACTATAAAACTCTGAATAGATATTTAACTTCCTTCTTGTTTACTTGTACCTTTTAAAACATCTTTTGACATTTTCAACTCAATTTGAATATTTTGAAAACAAACCCAAATACATTTTGATACAAAAATGAGTGCTGCACACATGGAAAATCATTAAAATATAGTTTGTATCATCTGCTAATTCTAGTTAAAAATTCACAAATCAATCTAATGATGAAGACTTAATAATTTTTCAAGTGAATGCGAATGGCATAAAGGAAAATTTGTGACATTTTATATTATATTTTCTAGAATTAGCAAACATTAATGGAACTTGGTCAACATGAGTTACCAGTTTGAGAACTAAAAGGGAAAAAAAATACTAGTTTGAGAACCAATAGTTACAATTGAAAATTATATTTTTGGGTCATAATATTGAAAAGGGAAATATTATTCCTATTAATAGGAGTATTAATTTTGCAAGGGAAATATTATTCCTATTAATAGGAGTATTAATTTTGCTTCAAAATTTCCAGATGAGATTATAGATAAAACCCAATTACAAAGATTTTTAGGAAGTTTAAATTATTTTTCTTCCTCTTACAAAAATCTTAATGAAGATACTACAATTCTTTATGATAGATTAAAAAAAAAAAAAACCCTAAACCTTGGTCAAATAATCATACAGAAGCAGTTAGGCGAATTAAGTCTAAAGTAAATTTATTGAATAATTTACTATATCAAACAAGTTGAAGGTAGTAATTTGCAAATATCTCATTAAGATTAATGTTAATTGTTGAGTGGGATCCACTGCAATTATTACTCGGTTACAGTTGTGCAGAAGACAAAGTTGTATTCCTATGTATATTCTCCTCCTCCTCCTCTTCTTAGTACTTTTTTTTTCTTTAATTTTTTATTTACAAAAAACTATTAATTAAGTTATTTAAAATAGACTCAAATGTTCTGTGGTGCGTTTACTTTTCCATCACAATATACTTTTCCATCACAATATACAACTCCAAATATGATATTTATATAGAATAGAGAGAATACTAGAAATCATCCGGCCATACTTTAGATACAAATTTCAGCAAATCCACCTCCACCATTATATACTCTTAATTACGAATTATTAATGAAATCGTAAACCTGTGTGTCCGAGGACTTCTCCAGTAAAAATGTTTACAGTACTGCTACACTAGGAGAAAAAAGGGAAAAGGGGAACAAATGGAATGGCATCATGCAACTGAAGCGCATTCTCTTAAACTTGGAGGAAAATGATGCAATTTAGTGCTTTAGATGTCATTTGTCCTCAAATATGAAGAGCTTTCTTCAGATAAGGTTAATTTAGTTTTCTACATTTTACTTTTCAGTGGGTTAAAATGGTTATCGGGTTTTTGATAGGATCCTTGAATGGGGACTGAATGATTTGGCCAAGGGAAAATTTCGTATGGAATTATATAATTTTATATGGTCACTAGGTGTTGAAAATGGAAAACCCGACCAACCCGGGTCAATTCCCGAACAATTCAGGTCAGCTTTGGAACGCGGCCCAAAATGTGTGGTTCGGGCCGGCTTGCAACCCAATTTGACCCGTTATTCCTCACTTGTCAATTTATTAAATTAAAAAAGCTAATTTTATTTATTTATTTATTTATTTTTGATTAAAGGTGTTGAAATATCGTTCAGCCACGATTGACATATTTGTTTTTTCATACAATTTCGCCCACTTTTGGGCACTACATCCCGCATGGAGACTAGCACTTTTTTGCACACCACGATATACACCAGTTGGGGATTTGCACTTGAAACAAGTGGCGGAACTAAGCCCCCAGTGTCAGGTGGGATAAAATTTAAGGAAAAAATGTTATATTACATTAACATTTTTAGTGCGGAAAAATGAAAAAATTAATAACTACATTTGAATAATTTTGGGTGAATTTTTAAAATTCTCTAAGAATGCTTGTATACAATCTAACAACGAGCACACTTTCAATTAATCAAATACTAAATATTTTAATTTCACAATTTTTCCTATTTTTCTTAATTTTTGGTGGGGCAAAATCAACTCTTTTATCTATTTTTTGAAAACTTTATATTAAAATTGGGGTATTTTAAAAAAATTGATTGGCTCCGCCTCTACTTGAAACCACGATACATAGTACGTCGGCGACGAGCAACTTGAACACCACGGTTGGGACATCATGATACACCACATCAGAGACTGGCAACTTGAACACCACACTGGGGACTACGTCACCGGGTACTTGTACATTAAACATCAATACACCACCATCGGGAAGTAGCCCTTAAAGTCTTGACAAAAGTTTGCTTTAAAATTTGCAAATCTTACCAGAGGTGCGAATTGAATCCTGGACCTCAAGATTTGTGCACCAAGTATTTACCACTTGAATTAGGGATGAACCTATTCATTAACATCCATAACATGATTAATCTATAGTTTCAAAACCAATATATATACTTAGGTCAAATCCCCTATCTTTTACATCAAGTACTTTTAAGGATTCAATAGAATGCTGATACTTAATTCTCACATTCATTCCATCCCAATATAATTAAAATTTAAAGTTAAAGTAAGATTGACAATACAGTCCTAAATTCAAAAGACTAATATATATCAAATTTCCTATGTTTTATATTAAAACATTTCGGGATCAATTTCAATAATCAGGTGCTCATTATTCAATATGAAATTCCTAAACTCCAAAAAAATATGAAACTCTCTATAGCAACCTAAGAGGGGGAGGGGGTGAATTAGGTTCTTAGCACTTTTAAAAACTTTTTTGTAAAGAAGAACAACTTTGACCTTTTCAAAGACAGTGTAAAAACTGAATTGCCAAGTGTGGTGTGTGAATTGTGATTTCCTAAAACATGAAAGCAAGCAAATAAACAAAGCAAGACACAACAATTTATAGTGGTTCAGATTCCCCTTGAATCCTAGTCTACTTCCCAATTTCTACAACTTGAGAATTCCTAATCAAATCTAGGAAACACTTAAAGTAGTGTTCCAAGCCCTTACACTTGCTTAAGATCAAGAGTTAAGATTAAACTCTTAATATTAAGACTTTCCCCCTTGCCTAATCTAGCTTTAGACTAGGATTTCCTTGTCTATCTAATACTAGCAATGAATCTTTTACCTAAACCTTCTCAAGGCCTTAGGACTTATTCAAGACTCCCCTTGCCTAGCAAGTGCGCTTGGTTTGTAGAGGGGAATGGAAATGGGAATGGGAATGGAAATGGGATTGATACTACTGGGGAATGATAGTAGAGGTAATCATTGTATTTGTATTGTTTGATTTGTGATAGGGAATGACTATCATTACCATTAATGTTGTTTGGTTCAAAAATAAAATTTTGAGGAATAAAATTTATTTTAATCTTTTTTAAGCTAAATATTTAATATATTATAAACTATTTATATTTAGACGTATTATAATGATAATTTTTACTAATTAAACATTTTTAAAATAAAACATACACACAAAAAATAATTAAAGAAATGAATGATTCCCATTCCTCTCAAAATGGAGGGGAATGGATGATTGACAGAAAATGGGATATGTGAGTGGGGTCCGGGGAATGAAACCCCCCAACCAAACACCCACATTTCATTCCCATTCTCATTCCTCACCCCCAAACCCTTCAAACAAGCACCAAGACTTTCTCTCAATCAACATTTTCATCAAGACTTTTCACCTTTTGCCTAACTTACTCTAAGGTAGGACTGTACTTGTTGCCTAATCTCAACCTCTAGAGATAGGTCTTCCATAATTGTCCCAACCAAGGACTTTTACAATTACCTAATCCAACCTCTTGGAATTAGGATTTCTCATTCTCTTCTTGCTCCCCCTTACTTCTTGCCTATCTCTTAAACAAGAGTTTAGAACTTTTCCTAACATAATGCCTACACTCAAACTCTTAAGTTATGACTTCTATTAAATGATAATAAAATGTTTGCGTAACTACAAGTGAGCTTGCAAACAATTGGGCATAAAATCCTCTTTCTAACTAACCACTAATTTGAAAATGAAATGATAAGCGTTGACAATTTGAGAGCTTGACATTAATAAGATGAAGAGAGGTTGTCTTCAGGTCTTGGAGAGGTGGTATATATTGGAGGAGGCTACCTTTTGAGTTTGAGCTGAAATTGCTCGTTGAGAAGATGCCAAAATATATTTTCCCAAAGCTTCAGTATTTTGCTTAGAATGCGAGGTTCGAAGTTGAAGCCAGGTTCAAACCTGGGAAAATTTTGAATTCTTCCTTCAACGGCTAGAACTTTCATCACGGTGTGTCATAAATGCATTTAGCGCATTCTCTGTTTTTAGTACCTTCGAAGTCGTGGCTCGTGGGGTATTTATTATGATTGTTAGGAAATACTCTTTTTGTTGATAAGACAAAAACCATGTGTTTGGAATTTTCCTACCTTTCCTCTGTGATATTGAGAAGGTAAGGGGTTATGCTTCGGGGCGCAACTTGCTTGGAAAACTTATATCGCTAGCTTGGAAAGCCATATAGGTTGTAAGTGCTAAGTTGGAAGGCTGTTTGACATTATTACATGTTTAGATATTGCATTTATATTTAAATTGTTTAACTAATTTGAAACTGTTATGGTCCATTAACTTCACTATTTTTTTTCTTTCTTTTTTTTTTTTCCTTATTAGAATTGAACATATGAGTACTTTCCCACTTTCAGTTCTGTAAAGAGGAAATCATGAAATAACAATCTGCCTTGTGTATTAAAGTGGCACATCGGTATCGGCAAGAAGCGTATTTCGGATAGGGACTTGCATTCCTACAGATGTGCAATGGATGCTATGAGGGCTGATGTTGTAACATGTTTACAATAGTTGATTATTGGCGTTGTTCATAGTGTCCGACATTGTATATTATTTTTTTCGCATAATGTCTTTAGGTATATTAGTATCTTACTCGTTTTTATAACAAATAAGTAAATTGGATCCCGTTTGAGCCAAATCCTGCAATGGTTCATAATACTTCATTGTATAGGGATCTTATCCATTGTTGCAATATTGAAGAACCGTATATATTGGATCATTTCCTGAGACAGTTTGGTACCCGCATATCGGTTCCTTATCAAGTTCTTGTGCCAAAAATTTTTTTACAGAGGCCCAAAAAATAACTAATACGTGTGCCATTAAAAACCTGATCTCATGGGATGGCAAGTCTATCGGAAGTGGACAATGCAACATCTGAAGATGAAAGATGTAACTGATGAAGCATGCCATGAGTACCTTGACTCTTCCAGTCTTGCTCTCATATTCATGTCAGTAAAGGGGCGGTGGAAGAAGTGGACTATCTAGCACCTATGCAGTTATCACTGGTTGCAGTAAGTTGTAATTATATTATTATTCTTTGTTATTATAAATATTATTTAAACTATTGTTGTAATATTAATTTTTTTTTCTTATCATTGTAAGTTTGCAATTCTTAGCATCTCGGCTGGTTCTTCTCTATCCCAGGTGTAGACCCCGTAGTTTCTCGTCCTAGTTTGATATGTATTTTGTTATATCGTTAGTGTTTAAACTCGGTTATGTATAATTATAAAGTTTGGGAATTTTCTAAGATCATAAAATCTTATGGTTTAGATTTATATGTTTTGGATTTAATCTAGAAATTTTGATGTTTAATTTAGAATTAAGATATTAATTTAAATAAAGGTTATGGTTAGGGATATATGAAAATGAGAATATAAGTTTAATTTTAGGAATTATGGAATAAAAATAAAGAAATTAGAAATTAATGGAAATAAAGATTTAAGGGACCAATCGATTTTACCCGATTGGAAAAGGAAAAAATCGATTGGATGGTTAATGAATCGAGAAAAATCGATTCAGAAGGAGAGAAAACCGATTTGAATCGGTTATAATCAATTACAAATCGGTTATAACCAATTACAAATCGGGAAAAACTAATTCCTTGCAGGAATTGAAAAAATATATATATTTCAAGTTAAGATCGAGCATTTTGAGATCTAGCCTTCATTCTTCACTAAAACTCTGCCCAAAACCATGCCAAAACTTTGACAAAATTCCAAACCAAATTAGAAAAGCTAGAAAGGAGGAGAAAGAAAAAAGGAAGAAGAAGGAGAAGGAGGAAGAAGGGAGGAAAAGCTAGGAAACGAAGCTTGAAGTGAGGATTAGACTTCGAAACCGTGGATTCGGCGTTAGGAGAAGTTCGGTACACACCGGTAAGGAATTCAACGATTCTTTCAGTTGATTTTTAGAAATAATGCATATTTTGAGATTTTGAAGGTTTTAGAAGTTTTATGAATTTTAGGGTTCGAATCTTATGGAATTCTTGATTTGGAAATGTTAGAAATAATGCTTAGATATTGTTGGATTTATTTTGCACAAAAAGAAGTAAGAACAATGGAATTTGGAATGGATTTCTAGCAACAAACCAGAAGAAAACTTGGAAACCAAGTTTTTTGAATATTGATTGGTTTTACCCTATCGTAGATCAGGGAAAACCGATTGCCATCGGTTTTGACTGATTAATCCCAAACGTTTTTTCATATTTTCAGCCGGGAAAAACCGATTGGGGTGTAATATGTTGTTTTCCAAAAATTTCTTAAAAGTTATAATTTATGTAATTTTCTAATTACGGCCTTTTCGAAGATATAAAATTAAGGTTTTTGGAAAAGTTATGTTTTGTCGAAAAAATAGGAATTTACAGAAATTAGGGTTTATAAGAAATTCGGATATGTTTAAAATGGAATAGAAACTGAACTTTTTGATATTTATAAACTGCAGATAATTGAGAAATAGTGAGCAAATATCTCATGACTGAGGTGAGTGTTCTCACTAAAGGGGTTAAATGTTTTAATGAGTAAATAAATGAGTTAGCATGCTTTATTAATGTTAATGTTTATATCTAGTGAAATGCATGCATTATAAGTAATATGTAATATTATGCCTTTAAGTGTGAACAGTGAAATATTTATATATGTGCCATGTATACGTAAATGTTCTAAAATGTTGAATTATGTGCGTAAATAGAATGTTTATACAGTTTATCGTACAAATTCTGTTGTTATTATAGTGCTAATGTTTAATGTTAAATGTTCGGTGTATATCGTTCAATGTTCAATGTTAAAGGTTAAATATCCAGTGTTAAATGTTTAGTGCTCAATGTGAAGTGTGCATGAATGTCGAGATCCCAAACCATGTTCAATTTATTGAAATCGGGCATGTTGGCATGGGGCTGGGTGCTCGACTAAATGGCTGGATAGGTAATGTTCGGTAATATTTTGGGATTTACCACAATGTTCAATGTTTAATGTTGTCAGTGTCGGCATGGTTAATGAAAAGCTGCAGTGTTCCAATGCAGATAAAGTATAATCGGTACTGCTTTTCGAAGGGTCATATCAATTCTAGTTCTAGCCTGCCGATTATACTCTTTCTATCTCTTACGTGTTCCACCAAACTCGCGTAGGAATTATGTGTTATGTGCCGATAATTATTTACTTGGTAATATTTTAAATAGTACGACCTCAATTAGCTTATGGAAAGCTCACCCCCTAAACGTTTTGCATGTATCAGGAATTAAGGGCGATATCGTATAAAAAGCTTCAGGATTAGAGGATGAAAGTCTCGGGTTAGGCGAGGATATTGTAATAGTAATAGAAGTACACTTGTACCTCTTGCATTATTGAAATAAAATTTATACTATTTCAATTTAGTGTATAATTAATTAGTGCTCTTGTATTATGAATGAGTCTTAGTGCGAACTAGGCAGGCATCTCGGTCGCGACTTCTGCATGAAACAGGGAGGTTGGGGCCGGGGCTGCCACACCAGGACTAGGCATGCCGTCGGGCCTAAGGTGTATGCCAAGGGTCTCGATGAGGCAGTTGTGCATTTGGAGGATTGAATGTCGGGACTAGAATATCTTGCGGCGAAACCATCGTATGATCAATGGATTCTTTTATGTTTGGGACTTGTTTGAATGTTATGTATGGATTATTTATAAATATTATATTCGCTGTTTTGTGACTTATTGAGACTTGTAATTGTAGTTAACTATATGAAGTGTTGAAATATTGAGTTTTGTTTGATTTCGTATTTGATTTTGGGTTGTTCACAGGGTGTGTTTGGGCCTTGTATAGGGGAGACTTGTTGAGACACACTCAACCTTATTTAAATTTTAAAAGTTTCATGGGTTGTTTGAATGTCATGTATAGATAATTTAGGAATACTATATTTGCAATTGAGACTTGTTAAGACTTGTCATTGTAACCAACTATATAAAGTGCTAGAATATTAGCACTTGTTTGATTTTGGGCAGTTCACAGGAAGTGTTTGGTCCTTGCACACGGGAGGCTATGTCAATAATTTTTCAAAAATAAATACACAATCAAAATTAATTCAGTATTAATCAAGACTTTAGAAACATACGCTGATAATCATCTAATTAGGGATTTATACATGGAGCCCGACTAACCATCCAATTTGTAGTATGACACTGCCATGTTAAATGAAGTGGTTGTAAAAGAACATTGCCTGACATTACAAAACAAATAAAGTGCTTGTTAAATATATGACCCATATTGATGTAACTATTCAGATCATCGGAGATGCCAGACTGCCACTGCAGTGGAAGGTAAGTACAACTCTACCGTCCAAAGAATGCAAAAATCCTCTGGTACCTCATGGTGATAACTAGTCCAAATAGGTATGTATCAAACCAATATTCATGTGTGGTGGGAAATGTAGAACAATCAAGTGTAAGAAGGACTAAATTGTAGTCATTTTTACTAATAATTTTATGGTACAAATCAAAATTATTGTCCAGTTCTTCTAAAAGGTCATGCCACATCTGCAACCATCGCTACCATTCCTCGTACACAAAATGGACCATTACCCTGAATCCATAATGTCCATCCAGTAGTACATCATTATAATCTATAATGTAATCGAACGCAAACTGTTTCAACATTTTTGGCAAGTTGAAAGGCCAATTAGAATCGTTTGGCTTCACCGTAGTCTTCTTTCCTACAAAATATCGTATAAGAACAACATATATACAACTGAAATATATATATATATATAAATTATATACAAATGTAACTTATACATTAAAAATAATATACAACAATATAAATTATACCTGTTGTTCTCCTCGTGCCTCACTGCTCAGTATTTCCTTTGGACTTTCCGGTAGTTTTGCGACCTGTATATGTAAATCATATTCAACACCTAATTGATACATAAAAGCACGAATTATTAACAATAAATATATGAATATATATATATGTGTGTGTGTGTGTGTGTGTGTGTACTTTCTGTTGCATTCCTTTCAAAATGCTCCCATTCTGATCGATCTCACTGTGTCGGACTGTATTTCGGCAGACCCTTACATGGCCTGTGTATTGGATCAGCAAGATCAACAGTCTCTGGATGAAGATGGATGTGGATAAGGCCCGCTACTTTGTATATTTTCGCAGTTGGACGCTGTAAAAACTCACTTCCCACTTCATACAGTCGCCCTTCCGCAATTTGCCTCTCATCCTGATTGTTCGAAATATTTCAAACTTCGAAATCAAGAGTCTTCCAAAAGTCATCTACTTCGAGAGGATCAATTGATTGGTGGTTTTTCTCAATTTCTACCATTTTATGTGCATAAGGCAGACCGAAACTAGTTCTCTTTCCACAACCACATAGCTAACTATTTAGCCCATATAAGCCTGATCTTTTTTGATATTCATCTATTAACAAGTTAATGCCATTGTGCAAGACTCTATCGTTCAACCCACCATACAATAGGTAGTTGGCTTTTAGTTGCCTAATTTTAGAGTTTTATCCCGCAGATTTGACGGGCTTTTGCCCAGGTATTGCATGGTTATGTGCAGGTTAAAAGGCTGTTGATGAAAGAAGAAAAAAAGGTGATTCAGAGCACAAAATAAATAGAACCGTAAGGACGGGTCAGCAACTTCAAGTCATCCATAGACGACGTCAGTCCTTAGATGTGCTCAACCATCAGGTCTTCAAAAGACAACATCAATCCTCAGCTCGTCCATTGACGTCGTCAGCTTTCAGGTCATCCCGTACGACATCAGCCACAGGTCAGCCATTGATGAGCTAGAGTTCTAGAAGTTTCTACTGTAAAAGAGAGCAGTTGGAAATAAGAAGGAATCTGCAGAAGCGATAAAGATTGATTACTTCCTTTTCGGAATTGATTTGCTGCCGGTTCAAGGATTGATTTACTTCCTTAAGTGATAAGTAATAAGGATTGTTTTATTCTCCTTAAGTGATGAAGATTTGATTTATTTCCTTTTGGCTGAGAGATAACTATCTCTATAAATAGGGAGATTTTCGTAAGAGAAATGGGAGAGTTCGATTTTTTTCGTTCAGTTTTGATTCATCTTTTAGTTTAGTTTTAGAGAAGGCAATCTGTCGTGCTACATTAGTCTTTCAATTACTTTCAATAGTCAAATTCCATAGGGAAACACTTAGTGTTTTGCTCTGTTTGGATTTTTTCTGCATCTGTACGCCAGGCGTCGACCATTTTGGTGGAACGGACGGGTGAATTCCGTATCATTTCAGCATTAATTCAGTAATTTCTTCTATCTCTATTTTTATACTTACTATGTCGTACTTTATTATTATTTGTTTTTCCATTGAAAGCATGAGTAGCTAAATTCTTAATTTCAGTATTATGTAAGATATTCGAATCCATGCATATATGAAATCGAATTAACATTGCGTCTAATTAGCTATATTCTATTCTATCTTGTGAATCCATTTAATTGCTAAGTAAATATTGAGTTTGATCACCTTAGTGTTGAACTGGTAATTGTTATCAAGTAATAAAGCTGTCGGCTAGGTAGTTCTGGATAGAATAGTGTTTACCTTTAACGTTCAAGGCTAATAAAGAATAAACAGTGTTAGGTTCATTAATTTTTAAAAGCTCTTTCGGGCAGTGATCTTGACGAGGGACCCCACAAAGGATCACCGAATTACATAAGGGATTGGGTACGTCTGAGAGACCCCACGGTACCTAGAACTAACTGGTGTAGATTAAATTAGACCACAAGGAGTTTATGATTACATGTATAAGAGGAAAATTAATTGTATAATACTGGAATGTTTTAATCAATTGTTTATTTGTTGATTGTTATCTTTTTCTAGTAGTTAGAAATTGAACCAACTTTAAGGTCTCTTGAGAGGCACCAAAGGTGACGACTTGTCAAAAGTGTGTATTTTTGTTGCATTAATTTAGAATTAGAAGTGATTTCTCCATCTCTCTGGATCGATCCTGTGCTTTCCTATACTATTCATAGTTAGTAATTTGCTGGTATAAAAACAGTGATGTTTACTGAATTTGGTACGATACGACAAAGTCGCTTATCAAATTGGCGCTATTTCTGCGGGATAAGACAAGTAGTGCAGATTCAAAAAAACATTCACATTTCAGTAACTTGTTACACCTTGCTACCACTTAGCTCAGCACACATGCACTTTATTTATTTTACGAACACAACTCTTAGCTCCTTCTTTCACAAGTTATTTCTTTTTGCCACCGTGGAGCTTTTCTTTGGGTACTTTTCAGCACATGCACTAGAGCTACCATTACAACGAACATGTCACCTTCTTCAAAATCAGCAATCAATAATACAATTTACACTTCAACATGCATATTGGGGGCAAAAAAATAGGTCAGAACAGGCCTTGGCTATTTATTTTACTGACTTATGAAGAATTCAATCAAGGCTTTAATTGGCTACTAAGGATCATACAGGTAAGTTCAGAAATTCGAGCCAAACTGGGTTAATCCTAAGAAAGGTCCCCTATCATCCAATTATGCACTATCCAACGCCATCTTGACAGTCTAACATGCAATCAATTGGTTCTCAATTCACAGATTCATCTTTCAAGGCTCAGTACAATATAGTAAGCTTCAAAATAGAAAAAACATGCATAATTCAGCCAGCTCAGAACAAGACTTCACAACTTTCATTAAAAATTTAGCATGCATATTCAGAATAATTCCTCATCTATGGTGTTTCTTTCCAAACAGAAAATAGAGTTTGGGCAGAGCAGAGACTAAACATTCACGAAACACAACAAAAAAAAGATAGAAAAACAACTAAGACAAAACAGCAGAACCCCCCCCCCCCCCCCCTAAAACATCCTCACACTTAAATAATACTTGTCCCTAAGCATGAAGTGAAGAATAAAAATAAGGGAAAAGTTGTACACAAAAAGAGGACTCCAAACACTTAAACAAAACAAACAACTGTGACAGACTAAAAAATTAAACAGAAAATGGACCTACAGGTGGCTCACAAATGATTCCCGAAAAGGGACATGAACTGCTCGAACCTAGTGGCCATTTGGTCAATCTGTTGCCGGACTGCGGCCAATTCACCCACGACTTGGGTTCTCAACTCAACCTGATCTTTCTGTAATCCAGTTATGGCCTGCTAGATTTGCTCAATTCCTGCACCAGTGACACGAGTGGGAGGCTGGAACTCTTTACTATGAAAGCGTAAGGTCTCATCTTGGGCCCTAAAAATGAGCTCCGAGGCGGTCAAGTATGCCTTATCCAATGTGATCGGAGCTGAGCATGGGGTCATGTAGGTGTTAGAAGCATCGAAGAGGTTCATGCAATGAGCCAAGAGAGCAATAAAATGTCCCAAAGAATTATGCCTTTTCGAGTGGGAGGCAATGTCCCCAAGAGTGTACCTGATCCAGAAGCTGAGGTTCACCTTAACCCACTCAACCATGCAGTTCAACAGACATAACTCCGGGCCAGTGATGACATGGTGCATGGAGGTTCTTCTAGTTAAATTTCGAGCAAGTAAGTAGTGGCAGAACTGAAGGGCAGGGTCTGTAAGCATATAGGCCTTTGATTTCGAAGGAATGAAAGGGTCCTCTAAAGAGGTGAGCTTTGCCCAAACTTCCTATTTCTTAAAGTTAGGTGTCATCATCAATGACCTAACTACATAGTCTAACAGTTCCAAATCTTTCTGGGGCATAATGCCAAGCACCGTATTAAGCTCATAAAATAAGCACGCATAGCATCCAGAACATTCAATGATTAAAGAAACTATGTATTCTAAGAGAAAAATGGTAAGAAATCATGGGAGCAGGCCTCCCGATACCTGGTTTGTTGCTCAGTGATGGTGAAGTGGAGATTCCTATTGACCTGGGCCATAGTGATGGTGGCAGCTCGGTCCGTGGAGGTCCGGCGACTTCGACAGGGTGTTCATCCTCCGAGAAAGACATTAAATCCTACACAAGTCAACTACACTACCACCAAGAATGAGTTGTTAGCTGTGTTTGGTTTCGACAAGTTCAGGCAGTATTTGATGGGTTTCCAAGTGATTGTTTACACAGACCATACAGCATTGAGACATTTGCTTAACAAGAAGGAGTCCAAACCAAGATTGATCCGCTGGATATTATTATTGCAAGAGTTTGATTGGGAGCTAAAGGATAAGAAGGGAGCTGAGAACAAGGTAGCCGACCATTTGAGCAGGCTGTCGCTGCCCACAGAAGAGGTCCAGATTAAAGAGGAGTTTCCAGAGGAGTACTTATATTCACGCAGCCTTGTTACTTGATAACAATTACCAGTTCAATACTAAGGTGATCAAACTCAATATTTACTTAGCAATTAAATGGATTCACAAGATAGAATAGAATATAGCCAATTAGACGCAATATTAATTTGGTTTTATACATGCATGGATTCGAATATCTTACATAATACTAGAATTAAGAATTTAGCTACTCATGCTTTCAACGGAAAAACAAATAATAATAAAGTACGACATAGAAAGAATAAAAATAGAGATAGAAGAAATTACTGAATTAATGCTGAAATGATGCGGAATTCACCCGTCTGTTCCACCAAAATGGTCGACGGCCTGGCGTACAGATGCAAAAAAAAATTCCGAACAGAGCAAAATGCAAAGTGTTTCGCTATGAATTTGACTACTGAAAGTAATTGAAAGATTAATGTAGCACGGCAGATTCCCTTCTCTAAAACTGAACTAAAAGATGAATCAAAACTGAACGAAAAACCAAACTCCCTCTTTCTCATACAAAAATCTCCCTATTTATAGAGATAGTTATCTCTCAGCCAAAAGGAAATAAATCAAATCTCCATCACTTAAGGAGAATGAAACAATCCTTATCACTTATCACTTAAGAAAGTAAATCAATCCCTGAAATGACAGCAAATCAATCCCGAAAGGAAGCAATCGATCCTTATCGCTTCTGCAGATTCCTTCTTATCTCCAACTACTCTCTTTTACTGTAGAAACTTCTAGAACTCCAACTCAGCAGTGGCTGACCTGTTGCTGATGTCGTACTAGACAACCTGAAAGCTGACGACGTCAATGGACGACCTGCGGGCTAGCCACATCTGTGGACGAGCTGAGGATTGATGTTGTCTTTTGAAGACCTGATGGTTGAGCACATCTGAGGGCTGACGTCGTCTGTGGATGACCTGAAGTAGCTGACCCCGTCCTCACGGTTCTATTTCTTTTGTGCTCTAAATCACCTTCTTTTCTTCTTTCATCAACAGCCTCTTAACCTGCACATAACCATGCAATACCTGGGCAAAAGCCCATCAAATCTACAGGATAAGACTCTAAAAATAGTTTTGATAATGGTAGGGTGCAAGTAGAAGTGTTAAATAGGGAGATCAAGAGGATTTTGGAGAAGGTAGTGAATACCTCAAGGAAGGACTAGAATCAGAAACTGCATGATGCATTATGGGCTTACCGGACTGTTTATAAAACACCTATCGGGATCTCACCATACCGATTAGTATTTGGCAAGATGTGCTATCTTCCGATGGAATTTGAGCATAAATAGAACTGAGCGGACCATAAGATAAATTTGGATGCCACAGCAGCTAGGGAAGAAAGGCAGTACCAACTCCAAGAACTTGAGGAAATCAAGTTGGAAGCCTACGACGTGGCCACTTGGTACAAGGATCAAACTAAGATGAGGCATGACAAACTTATTAGGCAGAAAGAATTCAGAGTCGGACAGCTCGTGTTGCTATTCAAATCTCGACTTTGGATGTTGGGAGCAGGAAAATTATCAAGTATGTGACATGGACCCTTGGAAGTCGTAGTTGTTTGGCCGAGTGGGGAAGTGGAGGTAAAGGACCCCAGCTCGGGGGAGCAATATAAAGTGAATGGGCAGAGGCTGAAATAGTTCTACAACTCTAGCCAGGTGAAATCAGTGGATGAAATGTCCCTGTTCTCTTGCCCAAATCACGATTAATCAGGTGTCGTCTAGCCCGGACGTTAAATCAAGATGCTACTAGGAGGCAACCTAGTTTATTTCTTTTGTTTCATTATTTTGTCTTTTATCTTTTTTCTTATTTTGTTTTTTCTTTTATTTCTTTCAGGGAGCTTCAGGGGACGACGTCCCGGACGAACTCCAGGGGGCCTAACCATACACTGTGGCGAGTACTTCTACTGCCACCAAGAACAATCTAAAAACTGTACCAGAGCCCAGAGTGAGTACTTCTACTGCTTCAGGACACTGCCACCGAGTCTTACACAGGCCACGCGTACTTTTACACCACAGGAAACGTTCACCAATAGCTTGGCCGACTGGCCACCGAGGGGCCGAAAGCAAAATTTTGCATGGAGGACGACGTCACGGACAGGGTTGGATGTCGTCTCGACGACCTCAAGGGGACGATATGGCGGACGGGGTCGAACGCCGTCTCGAATATGCTATAGTGGAGCTGCAATTAATAGGTACAAGGGTTATGTGTTGAAAAATTAGGGGTTGGATTATGAAGGCCTGAAACTTTAGGACTCCAGTGCAACTATCCATGCCCAACCCACACACTCCTTTAACCTACCCCAAATTACCTTAATCTTTAGCATTCCAACAAATTACTCCTTAGCTGCGCCGCCCCCTACCAATTACCCAAACCATTGCCATTCCCTCTCTGATTACCCTCATCCGATGGAACCCACACAGAAGCCAAGCCTACCGATGACCACCCATCACCCACGTTAGTGTTCAACACAGCACCACTTGCAACCTTCTTCCCCGACGAGCTCCACATCCACCATTGTCGGGTCATCCAAAAGCACCACCCCCGTACAAAGCACGCAATGGTACAACCTGCATCAACAAAGAACGGCGGAGAAACCAGTCAACCACCACTCCACTGCTATTCTTCCAGTCGTCGCGCCGCTCACATTGCAGCCTCAAAGCTGAAAAAGGGGTATCGGCTACCTAGCCCTACCCCTATCACCATTCCCTCCGATCATGAGGAGGCCGCTACCACCACCGGGACGACCTGGCCCACCAAGAAGCCGAGGCGAACTCTTGCGGCTACCACACCAACTGCGGCGGTAGAAACAGAGCAACCCAGCGACAACCGATTCAGAAACCACACCGTCAGCACCATAAACGCGGGCTTCCTTGCATCCTAAGAACTCTGCAGGTGGTAGGGGTAGTACTTCTATAGCCCCGCAGCAAACCGAGGAAGGGCTAAACCCTTCTCGGAGGATGAACACGCTGCAATGTCACCGGGACCTTCACAGACCGAGCTGCCACCATCACTATGGCTCAGGTCAACAGGAATCTCCGCTTTTCCCATCACTGAGCAACGAACCAGGTATCGAGAGGCCTGCTCTTGTGATTCTTATTACCATTTTTCTCTTGAAATACTGAGTTGCTTCAATCATTGAATGTTTTGGGATGCTGTGCATACTTATTTTACGAGCATTGGCTGGGAATGTTTTTAAATATACCTGTTTTGACTGTATATTCTGAGATGGTGCTTGAGTTCTTTGCTACTTCCACCAAGCATTTGAAACATGATGCGAAGTTTTTGCATTTTAGGCTTTTTGGTAGGAATAGATCTTTATCAGTGAATGACTTTAATACGGTGCTGGGCATTGTGCCCCAGGAAGATTTGGAACAGTTAGACTATGTAGCTAGGTCATTGAAGATGACACTTGCTTTAAGAAATAGGAAGTCTAAGCAAAGCTCATCTCTTCAGAGGACTCTTTCATTCTATCGAAATCAGAGGCCTATATGCTTATGGACCCTGCCCTTCAGTTCTGCCACTACTTACTTGCTCAAAATTTACTGGAAGAACCTCCATGCACCATGTCATCACTGGCCTGGAGTTATATCTGTTGAACTGCATGGTTGAGAGAGTTAAGGTGAACCTCGGCTTCTAGATTGGGTACACTCTTGGGGACATTGCCTCCCACCCGAAAAGGCATAATTCTTTGGGACATTTTATTGCTTTCCTGGCTCATCGCATGGACCTCTTCGATGCTTCTAACACCTGCATGACCCCGATCACACTGGATGAGCATACTTGACAGCCTCGGAGCTTATTTTTAGGGCCCAAGATGAGACCCTATGCTTTCATAGTAAAGAGTTCCCGCCTCCCGCTCGTGTAACTGGTGCAGGAATTGAGCAAATCTAGTAGGCCATAACTAGATTACAGAAAGATCAGTTTGAGTTGAGAACCAAGTCGTGGGTGAATTGGCCGCAGTCTGGTAACAGCTTGACCAAATGGCCGCCAGGTTTGAGTAGGTTTATCCCTTTTTCGGGAATCATTTGTGAGCCCCCTACAGG
Source organism: Leptodermis oblonga (assembly GCA_016801395.1). Taxonomy (NCBI): domain Eukaryota; kingdom Viridiplantae; phylum Streptophyta; class Magnoliopsida; order Gentianales; family Rubiaceae; genus Leptodermis; species Leptodermis oblonga. Next base: position 63,403 of record VMRK01000423.1, read on the forward strand.
TCCATTTTCTATTTAATTTTTCAGTCCGTCACAGTTGTTTGTTTTGTTTAAGTGTTTGGAGCATGTTTTTGTGTACAACTTTCCCCTATTTTTATTCTTCACTTCATGCTTGGGGACAACCAGTATTCAAGTGTGGGGATGTTTTAGGGGGGTTTTGTTGTTTTGTGTCTTAGTTGTTTTTCTTTCTTTCTTTCTTTCTTTCTTTTTTTTTTTGTGTTTTGTGAATGTTGAGTCTCTGCTCTACCCAAACTCTATTTTCTATTTTGAAAGAAGCACTATAGATGAGGAATTATTATGAATATGCATGCTAAATTTTTAATAAAAGTTGTGAAGTCTTGTTCTAAGCTGGCTAAATTATGCATGTTTTTTCTATTCTGAAGCCTACTATATTGTACTGAGCCTTGAAAGATGAATCTGTGAATTGAGAACCAATTGATTGCATGTTAGAACGTCAAGATGGTATTGGATAGTGGATAATTGGATGATGGGGGACTTTCCTTACGATTAACCCAGTTTGGCTCGAATTTCTAAACCTACCTGTTTGATCCTTAGTAGCCAATTGAAGCCTTGACTAAATTCTTCATAAGTCAGTAAAATAAATTGCCAAGGCCTGTTCTAACCTCTTTTTTTTGCCCCCCAATGTGCATGTTGAATTGTAAATTGTATTATTGATTGCTGATTTTGAAGAAGGTGACATGTTCGTTCTAATGGTAGCTGTAGTGCATGTGCTGAAAAGTACCCAAAGAAAAGCTCCACGGTGGTAAAAAGAAATAACTTGTGAAAGAAAGAGCTAAGAGCTATGTTCTAAAAATAAATAAAGTGCATGTGTGCTGAGCTATGTGGTTGCAAGGTGTAACAAGTTGTGAATCTGCACTACTTGTCTGTGCCAAAGGGTGATTTTGCCAAGTCGTAAAGAATGTACAGGTACTCATTTGCCCAAATGAAAGGGTAACAATGCTGAAAAAATAATACGGTAAAGTTCATATTTTGTTTATGCACATTGAATTTTTTACAGGTGAGCTTAGAACCACATAGGGCCTGTCCATGTTACTAAAAATCCCTTGGCTCTCGTTGCGTCCCTGTGATGAGAATGTTGTTCTTAACAATTATGCACTACCCATTTTGATGCTGTGGCGATGGTCAACTATCAATTTTTTGTGATTCTGGCTAGACTAGGAATTTACATTTGTCCTAATTTCTGAATGGTGAGATATCTAAATTACTGTCCATAAAGTGCATGTTTGGAATTGCTGCATAATTTGTGCCAAGCCAGATAAGGACTGTTTTGAATGTGAGAAAACTTGCATATGAATGATTGGTTTTGAATATGTGATGTGAGTAAAATCAGAAGGAGAATGAGGCAGGTTTTGTGTGTTATTTTCGAGTCAATTTGTTTCTTGTTAGTTGTTTTTGAGTCTTATTGTTGAATGTTTCTTCTGTTTTTTTCGAGTCTAGAGTCATATGAGTGGTGTGTAATGTGAATTACTGGCTGGATCTTGGTCTGTTGAGCTGTGAACAAACTATTAAATGAAGGGCATTGATCTAATTCTTCACTTCATACTTGAGGGCAAGCATTATTCAAATGTAGGGATGTGATCGACACATTTTAGTTGCCTAATTTTATAGTCTTATCCCGCATATTTGACTAGATTTTGCCCATGTATTGCATGGTTATGTGCAGGTTAAGAGGTTGTTGATGAAAGAAGAAAAGAAGGTGATTCAGAACGCAAAAGAAATAGAACCGTGAGGACGGGGTCAGCTTCAGGTCATCCACAGACGACGTCAGTCCTTAGATGTGCTCAACCATTAGGTCTTCAAAAGACAACATCAGTCCTCAGCTCATTCATTGACGTCGTCAGCTTTCAGGTCATCCCGTACGACATCAGCCGCAGGTCGGCCACTGATGAGCTGGAGTTCTAGAAGTTTCTACCATAAAAGAGAGCAGTTGGAGATAAGAAGGAATCTGCAGAAGTGATAAGGATCGATTGCTTCCTTTTCGGGATTGATTTGCTGTCGTTTCAATGATTGATTTACTTCCTTAAGTGATAAGGATTGTTTTATTCTCCTTAAGTGATGGAGATTTGATTTATATCCTTTTGGTTGAGAGATAACTATCTCTATAAATAGGGAGATTTTCATACGAGAAAGGGGAGAGTTCGGTTTTTTCGTTCAGTTTTGATTCAGCTTTTAGTTCAGTTTTAGAGAAGGCAATCTGCCATGCTACATTAATCTTTCAATTAATTTCAGTAGTCAAATTCCATAGGGAAACACTTAGCGTTTTGCTGTGTTCGGATTTTTCTGCATCTATAGCCATTTCAGCATTAATTCAGTAATTTCTTCTATCTCTATTTTTATTCTTGCTATGTCGTACTTTATTATTATTTATTTTTCCGTTGAAAGCATGAGTAGCTAATTCTTAATTCATGTATTATGTAAGATATTCGAATCCATGCATGTATGAAACCGGATTAACTTTGCGTCTAATTGGCTATATTCTATTCTGTCTTGTGAATCCCTTTAATTGCTAAGTAAATATTGAGTTTGATCACCTTAGTATTGAATTGGTAATTGTTATCAAGTAACAAGGCTGTCAGCTAGGTAGTTCCGGATAAAATAGTGTTTACCTTTAATGGTCACGGCTAATAAAGAATAAACAGTGTTAGGTTCCTTAATTCTTAAAAGCTCTTTCGGGCAGTGATCTTGACGAGGGACCCCACGAAGGATCACCGAATTACATAAGGGATTGGATACGTCTAAGGGACCCCACGGTACCTAGAACTAACCGGTGTAGATTAAATTAAACCACAAGATGTTTATGATTACATGCATGTGAGGAGAATTAATTGCATAATACTGGAATGTTTTAATCAATTCTTTATTTGTTGATTGTTATCTTTTTCTAGTAGTTATAAATTGAACCAACTCTAAGGTCTCTTGAGAGGCACCAAAGGTGACGACTTGTCAAAAGTGTGTGTTTTTTTATTGCATTAGCTGGAATTAGAAGTGATTTCTCTGTCTCTGTGGATCGATCATGTGCTTTCCTATCCTATTCATAGTTAGTAATTTGTAGGTATAAAAATAGTGATTTTTATTGTTTTGGTACGACACGACAAAGTTGCTTATCATGCTCCTCTATCTTTGAATTAATTCCCAAGAAAATTGTTGGGAAATGAATCCCTATCAGTCCCGATATGCTTATTTAACATAGCATGTGCACTCTCAACCCTGAAAACCAAAAACCAATGAAAATTAAGGATTGAAATTGAAAAACTAGTTAAAATTAATGCATAAGTAAAAAGTAAACAAGTAAAGATAAAAGGTCCTCACATGTTAGTGGTAGGTACTCCATAATGCTTTACTTCTATAGTCCAGAATGATAAGCATGCACTTATGGGGATCCAACCATGCCTTATACATATAATTCACCACTGCTCTTAATGTACTTCCATATTTTGTCTCAATAAAATCCACAGCAATCTTGAATGCTTCCTCTGTCAAGGCACTTATCACTTCGCCCCCAGCTAATACTATCTTTATATCTTTACAAACATCTAGTGCCTTTCTCTTCACATCCATAGAAATAAGTTTCATGCATAATAGTTGTATATTATGTGAAAATACATTCTTCACAGCTTTCAATAAGGCCGACTCTCTATCAATGATTACCACCCTGGGTATTTCCCTTCATCAAGTAACTCTCTCAATTGCGTCATTGCCTAGAAATAACTTCCGTATGTCTCATCCATCATAAAAGCAAAAGCAACGTGAAAAGTACTGTTGTGTTGGAACATGTATGATTATCTGCAATAGAGACATGTCATACTTGTTTTCTTATAAAGCACGCATGGAAAAAAACAAAGTAGACCAGGCACAACAGGAGCCAGCGAAAACACACTCCAATAGTATTATGCTCCTTTTCTACTATGTGCCAGTGGTGGTACTTTAATCATGTATAAGTTTGAAAAAGTATTGTATGAGACTTAAATTTCCCCTCTTGACCATCTTAGTTTTTGCTCTTTCATTGTACACCTGCCTCTTATGGCTGACATTCTTAACATTATCAGTTCACAATTGTGAAAACATTTGTTTCGGCTTCAAATTAATCTTCATCATTTCTGCAATCTTCTGCGTTACCCCTTCAGTTAACTTGGAGTTTAATGTATGCCAGTTTTTAAAGGCATGTAGTTCATGATTGTGCTTACATTTTATGGCTCTCAATCAGGTTCCAATTCCTCCATTAATTTCGGATCCTACAAGTTCAAAGGGACATTTATTTAGCTTGTTGCTTGTATTGATGTGTATTGATGTGACTTTTTCCCCCTTCACTTAGGGGTGGCTTGCTCCTAACTTCTCCTGATCTCTCATAGCCGATCTTCACTTTCCCTTTTCTCTCTTTAGAAGCCCTTTCCATTTTTTAGACGAGTTTATTTGGTAATCATATTATTCTCAAAGGCCCTAGTTTTCACCCAAAGTAGCACGTTTCTCTACTGGTGTACTCTTCATCAGTCTGAAAGGTATTACTGTATTCTAAAAAAATCTCCACTCTCTCAACACGAAATTATGTCCATAAAAAAGTATAAGTCTTCATCAGTTATAATAAACCAAATGAAATTAATGTACGAAATTTTGGAAAAAAAAAATTATTTTGGGTGCTTTCGTCAAAACCGAGCAAAACTTTTGCAAACTTTAGCCTGAACTAGGCAAAAGTTTGCAAAAGTTTTGCCCAAGTTTGGAAAAAGTTTCAAAGGCTTCTGCCTAGCGCCGGCGAAAGTGTTTGAAACTTTGTGCTCCAGGTGGCGGAAATTTTGCAAACTTTCGCTTGGTTTGCAAAATTTCCGCCATACAAGCGAAAGTTTGCAAAACTTTGTTCACCCGGCGAGTGAAGTTCTACAAACTTCTGTAGATGGTTGGCGGAACTTTGTCTATTTTGTCCAACTGTAAACTTCCGCCAAAGGGCGCACAAGGTTTCATGTTCTTTCGCCTGTTCCGGGTGAAGAAATTGGAAACTTTTCTCTATGGTAGGCAAAAGTTTTCATATTTTCACATGCAGCAAGCGAAACTTGGGAAATTTCCGCAATGCTGGGCTAGTTTGCACCAGGACGTGTAAATAAAATAAATTCCGCCAAATTCTACTAAACAACTGTAAAAAACAAATTTTAAATGAAAAAAATGAATATACATTCACATGAAATATCACTAAAATAATATCCCTATGAATAATTTCACAGTGAAATAGGATTGTAACATTCATTAATTTTTAAGTAGGTACCATTTTACTAAACACAGGACACTTTTTAAAATTTTAAGTGATGAAATGACATAAATGCCCTTAGTAATTACCTTAGTTAAAAAAAATTACCCACACCTTTTCCATTCACTCCTTACCCGGTATGCTCCATTTCTCCATTTCTCCATTTCACATCACCAACATTCATCCTCCATTTTCTTCTCCATTTGAAGGTCTATTTTCTTCTCCATTGCTTCAGTTTCATGGCAGAAAAATACCAATGAAGATACATATTACACGGTACGTATGACATGAAGATACATATTACACATTTTTCAAGTTTTTTCGTAACAGGGTGCGAATCGCCCACTATGGGCGATTGTATCGGAAAACCTCGCCTATACTAGGCGAGTTTTTCTATGAAAAACGCCTAATAGGAGCGCGTTTTTTAAATACAAACGCCACAGGCCACATTATTTTCTTCAAATATTCGCCATCCTTGAGCGTGGTTTTACACAAAACACGCCACCTGGAGGCGATATTGTTACAAACCAAATGTGGCCTGTGGCGTGTTGTAAATAAAACGCGCCTATATCAGGCGTTTTGCATGGAAAAACGCGGCCCTTCTGCTGATGAACTTATCTTTGCTCTGTTTTGCATTCTTCCTTTGCTCACTGACATTTTTCTTGAATTCTGAAGATGGCTGAAGCTATGATAGGATCTGTGTTGACTAAGGCTGTTTGTTTCACTTGCTGCTGAGGAGCTCGGTCTCTCGTTTGGAGTCGAAAGAGAACTCAGAAAGCTTGCAAACAAGCTGGAGATTATTCAAGCTTTGCTCTTTGATGCTCAGAGCAAGCAAGTAACCAGCAGAGTTGTGCAACTTTGGCTGAAAAAGCTCAAGTCCATTGCCCGTGATGCTGAGATTGTGTTGGATGATTTTGGCTATGAAGTTCTTTGCAAAAAGATCGAGTGCCGCAAGAGGGACAAGGTACGCCACTTCTTTTCATCCTCAAATCCTGTTTTTTCTCTTTCCAAGATGGCCCATCAGATAAATGATGTGCTCTCATCCTTAGACGGAGTTTATGTGGAATGGCCGAAGCAGCAGCAGCAATGGAGAAGCCGAAATGCGAGAGGAAAATGAAAACCGAAGCAGCAGCAATGGAGAAGCCGACTTCAGCAGCAACGGAGAAGCAGCACAGCAGCGAAGGAGAAAGCTGAGCGAAGGAGCAGAGATTTTCAGCCAAAGTGAAAATTTTTTTTAACTTTATAAAGGGCAAGGGCTTTTCTGTCATTTCACACCCTAATATTTAAAAAGGTGGCCTGCATTTAGTAAGATGTGGCCTGTAAATAACTTTCCGAAATTTAAATGAAATGTATTCAATGTGGTAGAAAGTTCATTGGAATGGAGTTGAAAGAGAAATTTTTACATTTGAAATGGTAAAATGTAAGAGACAGTGAATGTGAAGAAATATGTGAGGTGAAAGTGTTTTATGTTGATATGTTATTGTAAAGAGAGCTAAGGGCATTTATGTCTATTCAATCATTAAAATTTTGAGTGGTACTTGCATTTAATAAAACCATACCTGCAAATAACATGGTTTTTTAATATGTCTTGAGTAAACTGTATAAAACATCACGTAACTATAGTTTTTTACAAAAAATGACACTTTTTTTTTAAAATATTTTTTTTAATATCAGGCAGCTATCATTTTTGACCATCTTAGTTTTTGCTCTTTCATTGTACACCTGCCTCTTATGGCTGACATTCTTACATTATCAGTTCACAATTGTGAAAACATTTGTTCGGCTTCAAATTAATCTTCATCATTTCTGCAATCTTCTGCGTTACCCCTTCAGTTACTTGGAGTTTAATGTATGCCAGTTTTTAAAGGCATGTAGTTCATGATTGTGCTTACATTTTATGGCTCTCAATCAGGTTCCAATTCCTCCATTAATTTCGGATCCTACAAGTTCAAAGGGACATTTATTTAGCTTGTTGCTTGTATTGATGTGACTTTTTCCCCTTCACTTAGGGGTGGCTTGCTCCTAACTTCTCCTGATCTCTCATAGCCGATCTCTCACTTTCCCTTTCTCTCTTTTAGAAGCCCTTCTCCATTTTTTAGACGAGTTAATTTGGTAATCATATTATTCTCAAAGGCCCTAGTTTTCACCCAAAGTAGCACGTTTTCTCTACTGGTGTACTCTTCATCAGTCTGAAAGGTATTACTGTT
>VMRK01000192.1:0-70756 GCA_016801395.1 Leptodermis oblonga
GGAATTTGTTGTTCATAGTGATCATGAGTCTCTTAAGCATCTGAAAGGACAGAATATTTGAATAGACGTCATGCTAAGTGGGTTAACTTTATTGAATCTTTTCCTTATATTATCAAGTATAAGAAAGGTAAGATAATTTAGTTGCTGACGCTCTATCTCGCAGGTATGAAATTCTGACAATTCTTGATCATACTTTGTTAGGTTTCGCATACCTCAAGGATTTATATGCTTCTGATGTTGATTTTGCTGATTTGTATAAAGCATGTGAATCTGGTGCATTCCAAAAGTGCTTTAGGCAGGATGGTTTTCTGTTTAAGGAAAATAGGTTATGCATTCCTCGTAGTTCCGCTAGGGAATTACTAGTTCGTGAAGCTCATAGTGGGGGTCTTATGGGTCATTTTGGTGTAAATAAAACACTTGAACTGTTGCATGAACACTTTTATTGGCCGCATATGAGAAGGGATGTACAGCATGTTTGCTCTAGATGCATTAATTGTTTGCAAGCTAATCTACTACTTCTAAACCCCATGGGCTTTACACGCCTTTACCCATACCTTCTGTACCTTGGACTGACATTTCTATGGATTTCATTTTAGGTCTCCCGAGGACGCAGAAAGTAATAATGACTCTTTATTTGTCGTTGTTGATCGTTTCTCTAAAATGGCGCATTTCATTCCTTGCAGGAAATCAGATGATGCCTGACATGTAGCTGAGTATTCTTTCAAGGTATTGTTCGGCTACATGGAATTCCGAGAACAATTGTGTCAGATCGCGACGTCAAATTTCTGAGTTTCTTTTGGAAGACTTTGTGGTCCCGCCTCGGCACAAAACTGTTGTTTTCGACTACAAGTCATCCACAGACGGATGGTCAGACGGAAGTCACCAACCGAACCGTTGGCAACCTACTCAGAGCATTGATTCAGAAGAACCTCAAGCGTTGGGAAGATATCTTGCCGGTTGCAGAGTTTGCCTACAACCGAACCAAGCACTCCTCTACAGGGTTTTGTCCATTTGAAGTTGCCTACGGCTTTACTGCTTTGACGGTGATGGATCTCATTCCTTTGCCGCCCAAAGAACAGGTCAATCCAGACGGTGCGAAGAAAGCTGAAGCAGTGCAACGCATACATGCTAAAGTTCGAGCTAATCTGGAGCAGACATATGCCAAAGCCGCCGCCAATGCAAACCAACGGCTCAAGGCTGTGAACTTTGAACCAGGCGACTGGGTTTGGGTTCACATGAGGAAGGAACGATTCCCTGCAGCGAGAAGGGCCAAACTCCATCCAAGGGGCGATGGACCTTTTCAGATCGTTTCCAAGATGGCGCCTAACGCCTACAAACTCGACTTACCAGGTGTATGGTGTTAGTTCTTCCTTTAATGTTGCTGACTTGTCTCATTTTGTTATGAACAGGTTGCTGATTGAGGACAAATCCTTTTCAACCGGGAGGGGATGATGAGGGCATCCAAAGTCACCAACAAGTCAAAGTCAAGATGCAAGTGATTCCGGAGAAGCTGAGGAGGATGTTCGAGTTCTACATAGAGGTCCTACAATGCTTCAGGATCCAAGTCCGTATCAGAGGGATCCACTGATAGACATAACTGGGCCAATGACCAGAAGCAGAGTGAAGAAGGTTCGAGATGCACTCAACAACCTTGTTCAAGCTTGCCATCAGGATGCTCAGTTAATTGTAGAAGCCCATGCCTTGGAGGAAAATGGAGGAAATGTGCAAATTGCAAATCTTCTACACATCTTTGAAGAAGAAGCGCAATTTATCAAGTCCAACTAAAGAAGAAGGTTGTTTCTTGAAGTCTTGAAGATGCCGGAAGGTTCTTGGGCTTTAAAAGAAACAAATCATGAAATTCCCTACACATTGGGCCGACCCAAACTCATGGAAACCAAGTCCACAAGTTCGGCCAGCCCAAGGAACAAGGAAGCCGCACAAGCAGCCCACAAAGGAAGCCCACACGGTTTTCTTAGTTAATTAGGGATTTCTCTTTTAATTAATTATGTTCTTTTATTCTTTAAGTTAGTTTCCAAAAAAGGGTTTCCTTATTCTTTTTGGGAGTAGGAGTTTTATTCTTTTCCTTATTCTTTTCCTTGTAAATTCGGCAATCACCCTAAAGAGGTGACCGAATTCCTTCTTTCTTTTCTTACCAAATTCTACTTCTTTCCGGATTTGGTAAAGGAAATTAACCTCTTGGTTAATTTCCAATTCTTTTCCTTATTTTCTCTCTTATTTTCGGCCACCCCTATATCTATAAATAGGGCAGCCATGCATAATAATATTCAGAGTATTTCAGATCAAAAACTTAGTGTTTGAGATACCTCATTTTATTGCTTTATGTATTTGCATGTCGTAATTTACATAATTGCATGAACTTAGCTAATTAGGTTATTTGCTCTACCTAATTATTCGCATGTTCAAAACTCTTTTCTTACACTTGGTTCGAATCTAAAACAAAAACAACTAGATTAGGTCTTTTTGTTTAAGCTGATTTCGAAGGTAAGTTAGAGTCTTATACGAGCTCGCCGCTTAATCACAAGGTCCTTGGCAACATTATCCGCATGTGTACAACCGTCCACATCATTTCTAATTTGTTTGTGAATTGAGAACATGGGATATGCGATTTTAATGTAAGAAAAACAGCCCCAAAACAGTACAAGCTTTTCGCAAAAAGAAGGTAATATTAAAACACTAAGTTGCGTTTTTCAGTACTTTAAAATTTGGTTCAATTTTTCTAAGGAATTTTCAATTTTAAGATAGGGTAACAAGCACCAAAAACCAAAATTCAAAGCTTGAAAGAAAAAAAAATTTCCCCAAGAAGATGCGTTCTAAATCCAAGAATTTCAAGACGAACAAGGAAAAGAAAACACCTGGTAAAGATCCGGTCGGGTTACTTCGACCTTCTCCAGCCACGAAACCACTCCTAAGCTCTGATACCAATTGATGTGGACGGTTGTACACATGCGGATGAAAATTGCCAAGGAAAATGTGATTAAGCGGCGTAGCTCGTATATGCTCTAACTTACCCGAATTTCAAAGACCAAAAATAAACTAACCTAAGCTAAGTTTACTTAAGAATTTTCGAACCAAGTAAGAGAGTTGAAACATGCGAATAATTAGGTAGAGCAATTAACCTAATTAGCTAAGTTTCATGCAATATGTAAACTACAAGCATGCAAAATACATAAAGCAATAAAGGAGAGTACTCAAACTAATAGTTTTATGATCTGAATACTTGTTTTATTAATGAGGTGCGGCTGCCTATTTATAAGCAAGAAACAGCCGAAAATATCACCTAAAAGAAGTAGGAAAAAGAAGTAGAATTGGAAACCAATCAAGAGGTTGATTTCCTTTACAATACCAAACCCTGAAAGAAGTGGGTAATGGTAAAAGAAAAGGAAAGGAAATTTCGGTCACCCCTTTTAGTTTAGTGGCAGCCGAATTTACAACTAAAAAACAATAAGGAAAAGGAATAAAAAATCCTACTCCAAAAAGGAGATCAAGAAGGAACCCTTTTTGGAAACTAATTAAACTAAGGGCAAAATAGGGAACATGCACAAACCCTTATTTTCCCCCAAACCCTAACCCTTAATTTCCAACCCTAATGGACTAGGCTTGGCCGTGTGGGCTTCTTTGTGGGCTGGCCGACTTTGTGGAATGGACTCCATGAGTTGGGTCGGCCCAATGTTGATGTCGCATTATGGAATGATGAAGGGAGCTTCTGGAATCTTCTGGAACCTCCTGGAATCATTTCGGAATCAAGATTTCAAGATTCTTCAAGATTCTGCAAAATATAAAATTCAAGAATTTTAAGAAAAACCAAGAACTTCAAGAAATGTTTCTTTAAAGTCCAAGAACCTTCCGGCGTCTTCAAGAACTTCAAGAAACAACCTTCTTCTGCATTGTGGATTGGGGAATTGCGCCTCTTCTCCAAGAATTGTAAGGAGAGTTGCAATTTGAACCTTTCCGTCTTTGTTCTCCAAGGCGTTGGCTTCTACGATCAATTGAGCGTCCTGTTGGCAGGCTTATACAAGGTTGTTGAGTGTCTCTTGAACCTTCTTTGCTCTCCTTCTGGTCATTGGCCCAATGATGTCTACAAGTGGATCCCTTTGATATGGACTTGGATCCTGAAGCATTGTTGGACCTCGGTGTAGAACCCGAACCTCCTCAGCTTCTCTGGACTCACTTGCTTGTGGACTTGTCTGTGGACTTGGGATGTCCTCATCAAGAGGCGCAATTCCCCATTCCACAATGAAGAGAAGGCTATTTCTTGAAGTTCTTGAAGACGCCGGAAGGTTCTTGGACTTTAAAGAGACATTTCTTGAAGTTCTTGATTTTCTTGAAAATCTTGAATTTCATATTTTGCAGAATCTGGAAGAATTTTGAAAATCTTGAAAATCTTGATTCCGAAATGATTCCGGGAGATTCCAGAAGATTCCGGAAGCTCCCTACACCATTCCATCATGCGCCATCAACAATTGGGCCGACCCAATCCATGGAGTCCATTCCACATCATCAAGTCGGCCAGCCCATCAAGAAGCCCACACGTAAGGCCTAGTCCATTAGGGTTTGCGAAAGTAAGGTTTAGGGTTTGGGGGAAAATAAGGGTTTGTGCATGTTCCCTATTTTGCCCTTAGTTTATTAGTTTCCAAAAAGGATCCCTTCTTGATCTCTCTTTTTGGAAAGGATTTATATTTATTTCCTACCTATTTTAAGTGTGAATTTCGTCCATAACCATATCCATATGGAAGACAAATTCAGCAACTTCCAAAACCTAGTTCCTTTAGGTTTTGGGTTTGTAAGAAATCAATCTCTTGATTGGTTTCCAATTTTAATTGTTTTCCTAGTCTAAATAGGGTTGAATTTCGTCCACCTAATCATATAAAGGTGACTTAATTCGTTCACCATTGTCCTTGTTCATTTAGGACTTGGTTTGTAAGGAAAATCCAATTCTAATTGGTTTCCACTTTCGCTGCTTTCAGTTATTCTTTTCCTATTGTAATTTGGATACCCCTATACCTATAAATAGGGCCATCCACTAAATTAATAAGGAAGTATTCATATCTTAAAACTATTAGTTTGAGTACTCTCCCTTTATTGCTTTATGTATTTTGCATGCTGGTAATTTATATATTGCATGAAACTTAGCTTAATTAGGTTATTTGCTCTACCTAATTAAATTCGCATGTTTTACCTCTTTTCTTACTTGGTTTGAATTCTTTAAAGTAAATTAGCTTAGGTTATTTTATTTTTGTTATCTGGATTTTCGGGTAAGTAAAGGGTTTTATACGAGCTACGCCACTTAATCAGACTTTCTTTTGCAATTCATCCGCATGTGTACCTTGGTCCACATCAGTCCATAACCATATCCATATGGCAGACAAATTCAGCAACTTCCAAAACCTAGTTCCTTTAGGTTTTGGGTTTGTAAGAAATCAATCTCTTGATTGGTTTCCAATTTTAATTGTTTTCCTAGTCTAAATAGGGTAGAATTTCGTCCACCTAATCATCTAAAGGTGACTTAATTCGTTCACCATTGTCCTTGTTCATTTAGGACTTGGTTTGTAAGGAAAATCCAATTGTGATTGGTTTCCACTTTCGCTGCTTTCAGTTATTCTTTTCCTATTGTAATTTGGATATCCCTATACCTATAAATAGGGCCATCCACGAAATTAATAAACAAGTATTCAGATCTTAAAACTATTAGTTTGAGTACTCTCCCTTTATTGCTTTATGTATTTTGCATGCTGGTAATTATATATTGCATGAAACTTAGCGTAATTAGGTTATTGGCTCTACCTAATTAAATTTGCATGTTTTGCCTCTTTTCTTACTTGGTTCGAATTCTTTAAGTAAATTAACTTAGGTTAGTTTATTTTTGTTATCTGGATTTCGGGTAAGTAAAGAGTCTATACGAGCTACGCCACTTAATCGACTTTCCTTGGCAATTCATCCGCATGTGTACCTTGGTCCACATCAGTCTAAGTCAACTAAAGACATCTATGCCTTCTTTCAGCGGAGGTACGGACCCCAAAGAATACTTAGACTGGGAGATCAAGATGGAGCGAATCTTTGAGCTTCACTCGGTTCTCGAACACAAGAAGGCTCCACTCGCGGTGGTCAATTTCATTGAATATGCACTCGTTTGGTGGAATCAGGAGTTGGACCAGAGGCGCAATACCAGGCCTATCCGTGCACGTGCGCCACCTATTTCATGGTTTGATTTGACGACAGCGATGCGCAAGACTTTTGTACCTGTGTATTATTTTAGGGAATTGTATAGGAAGTTACACACTCTTGTACAGGGTTCTTTGTCTGTCGATGCTTATTTTAAGAAATTAGAGATGGCTAAGATTAGGGCCAATGTAATCGAAGACGATGCCGCCAGCATGGCATGTTTTCTTAGTGGGCTTAATAGAGGGATAGCTTTAGGGTAGAATTGCAGAATGCTACTAGTTTGACGGATATGCTACACAAAGCCAGGGTGATGGAAGAATACCTGAAGACGGTTCCACCAGCTAGGACGCCTGCCAGCGCCCCTACTACTTGGAGAAAGAATCCGGTGTACACGCCAACACCCGCCAAGAAGCCGTTCAACCCAGAACGTAAAGCTATTCAATCTGGCCCAACCACCTCTTCTTCTTCAGCAGCTAAAACGCCAAGCACCCCCAGGCAGAGCATTTCGCAGATCACTTGCCATAGGTGTTCTGGCCACAGGCATTACATGCGGCACTGTCCTAACATCAAAAAAGTACTTTTAGGGCAGGATGGTGAGTACACCTCAGAAGAAGAACACAACGAGGAAGAAGCCAGTCGCATCCCAGAGTTGGCTGACAACAGCAAATCTGATACAGAGAAGGACATTCATCGCCCTGAAGACTATAGCCAGATGGCCATTGTGTCCCGATCCTTAACTACAACTGTTGCCCAGGATGCTTCTCAACGGACCAACATCTTCCACACCAGGACCAAAGTTAATGGAGGTGTATGCGTTCTGATAGTTGACGGCGGGAGCTGCACCAATATCGCCAGTGAGTACATGGTTGAAAAACTCAAGCTCCTAATAGTTAACCATCCACATCCGTACCGACTGCAATGAAGACAACTCAGATGGCTACAGAGTCACCAAGCAGGTGCGACTTACTTTCGCTATAGGTAAGTTCGAGGGAAGGGGTACTTGTGAATGCTCCCTATGGAGGCGTGTCACATTCTGCTCGGACGACCATGGCTCTTTGACATGAAGGCTACACATGACGGGGTTGCTAATACCTACTCAATTTGCCAAAGGGACAAGATCTATACCTTTTTACCTCTCTCCCCACAAGAAGTTCGTGCTGAATCCGTCAGGATGAAGGACAAGATCACTGCCTGGGCAGCTGAAAAGCGACAAGACAAGGGAAAGGGTAAACAAATTATAAAGGGTAGTAGTAAGGCGAACTCTGATAAGCCGTCAGAAAAAGATACTAGTCGTCGCCTTTTTGCCACAGTGGGGGAAGTCGAACAAGTTTTAAGGGGAAATGGTTGTATCTTTGTAGTTATTGCTAAGGATGATTCCACTAACCTTGACGACGTCCCTAGGGATCTCCCTATGGAAGTCAAGTTTCTTTTGCAGGAATATGAAGATGTGTTTCCTGAAGAGCTGCCAGTAGGAGTGCCCCCTCTTCATGGAATTGAGCATCAGATTGACTTCGTACCTAGCTCATCAATTCCAAACCGCCCGGCTTACAAAGCAAATCCGGAGGAAACAAAGGAGCTGCAACGTCAGGTTGACAAACTTTTAGGTAATGGTCAGGTAAGGGAATCTTTAAGCCCTTGTGCAGTACCTGTTATTCTTGTTCCAAAAAAAGATGGTACTTGGAGAATGTGCATGGATTGTAGAGCTATTAATAAAATCACCATTAAGTATAGGCATCCTATCCCTAGGCTTGATGACATGCTAGAAGATTTATATGACTCTACTATTTACACGAAAATAGATCTAACACAAGGCTATCATCAAATAAGATTGAAAGAAGGAGATGAATGGAAAACTGCTTTTAAAACTAAATTTGGTTTGTATGAGTGGTTAGTTATGCCGTTCAGCCTCACAAATGCACCTAGTACTTTCATGCGATTAATGAATCATGTGCTTAGGAAGTTTATAGGGAAATTTGTTATGGTTTATTTTGATGATATTCTGATCTATAGTCGAAGCATGCCTGAACACATAGAGCACATTAAGTTGGTATTAATTGAGTTACGTGATAATAAATTATATGCCAATATTAAAAAGTGTACATTCTGTGTGGAGGAAGTTGTCTTTCTTGGGTTTGTTGTTTCGAAGGATGGTGTCAAGGTTGATGACACAAAGGTGAAAGCCATTCATGAATGGCCTACTCCCACCTCGGCCTCGCAGGTAAGATCATTCCATGAGTTAGCTAGTTTTTACCAAAGGTTCGTGAAGGACTTCTCAACCAAGGCCGCACCCCTCAATGAATTGTGTAAGAAAAATGTTCCATTTTTGTGGGGCCAGGCACAAGAAAATGCCTTCACTGTTCTTAAGCATGATCTCAGTCATGCTCCTGTTTTAGCATTACCTGATTTTGATAGAGTTTTTGAACTAATATGTGATGCTTCAGGAATTAGTATAGCTGCTGTTTTAATGCAGGAGGGAAAACCTATTGCCTACTTTAGTGAGAAACGCAAGGGAGCTGCCTTAAATTATCCGACATATGATAAGGAGCTCTACGCCGTGGTAAGGGCAATACAAACTTGGCAGCACTACTTGATGGCTAAGGAGTTTATTGTTCATTCAGATCACGAGTCCCTTAAACACCTTAAGGGACAGGGTAAGTTGAACAGGCGTCATGCTAAATGGGTTGCTTTTATTGAAGCAATGAGGACTCGGAAAGTGCAGCCGAGGTTTGTGTGCTCCATAGAGGCCCGCCAATGCTCCAGGACCCGAGCCCATATCAAAGAGATGCGTTCGTTGACATAGTTGGGCCTATGACCCGAAGAAGGACAAGGAAGCTCTGAGAAGATCTTGAAAACCTTGTTCAAAGGAGTGCTCTGAGAAGATCTTGAAAACCTTGTTCAAAGGAGTGTTACGGACACAAACGCCCTTGAAGAAAATAGAAGGAAGGATAAAAACGTCACTTTACTCTCCATCACAGAGGAAATGGCGCCTACTAATCAATCCAGATGAAGGAAAGGGAATTTCTTGAAGTTCTTGATTTTCTTGAAAATCTTGAATTTCGCGGCTTACTGAATCTTGAAAAATTTTGAAAATCTTGAAGAATCTTGAAGTTCTTGATTTTTGACGTTCCGAAATGATTTCGGGAGATTCCAGAAGATTCCAGAACCTCCCTACATCATCTCCACCATGCGCCATCTTATTTGAGCTGAAACCCCCTTGAAATCCACTTCACAATTTTTGGCAAGACCAAAGCCCACAAGGAGCAGCCCACACGCCACTTGGAAGCTTAGGTAGGGGAAGGATTAGGTTTTGTGCATGTTACCTAATTCTACCCAAAGTTTGTTACAAGTTGGTTAGGTTGTTACAAGTTTGTTACAACTAGATTAGCTTGGTAGTTTCCAAAAAGGGATCCCTTCTTGATCTCCCTTTTTGGATAGGATTTATATTATTTTCCTACCTATTTTATTTGTTAATTTCGTCCATATGCCATTCCAAGCGGCAAAGGAATTCAGCAACTACCAAAACCTAGTTCCTTTAGGTTTCGGGTTTGTAAGAAATCAATCTCTTGATTGGTTTCCAATTTTAATTCTTTTCCTAGTCTAATTAGGTTAGAATTTCGTTCACCCCTTCCCATAAAGGTGACTTAATTCATCCACCATTGTCCTTGCTCATTTAGGACTTGGTTTGTAAGGAAAATCCAATTCTGATTGGTTTCCACTTCTGCTGCTTTCAGTTATTCTTTTCCTATTGTAATTTGGACACCCCCATACCTATAAATAAGGGAGCCAACCACGAAATTCTTTAGTTGATTATTGATTAAGTTAGAATTTATACTTCTTTAATCACTCCTTTATTTTGGGCTTATGTAATTTGCATGCTTGTTAATTGCTAAAAGTCAAGAAACTATAGGCTAATAGATAATTGCTAAGTCTATTAATCAAAGCTTTGTTTTGAATTCTAGTTTACTCCACTTGGTTCGAATTGCGTGTTTAATTTACTTTTGTAAGTTAGTAGTCTGCCGAATCCAAGGGTAAGGATTCTAGGGTTTAAGAACAGTGTCTTGCATTCAGACTTTCCTTGGCACATTCCGCGTAGAGTTCTTGGTTTCCAAAGGTGTTGGAAATTAGGGGTTAGCATCACAATATATTTTCAAGAATTCAAAGCTAATGTATCAAGCATAGGCATACCAATCACAGTTGCAACAAAGTGAGCTGCTTAACATCAACCGCAAAACTCACCACAATTACAAACGAGGGATAAAAATCACAAAACAGCCCAATCAACCCAAACAAAACAGCAAAAACCGAACAGGCTTTTTTTTTTTTTTTCAAACTTCTTTGCGCCTTCTTTTTTTTTTGTTCGGGTGCCCCCTTTTTTTTGTGCTTTTTATTTTCAGTTTTCAAGATCAGAAATAGCAGCAAGAACCGAAATTAAAGGGATTTAAGAAAAAAAAAAATTTCTTAAAAAGGAGCAATCTTTTCCACAAAAATCAGAACTTAAAGTAGAGTTAAGGAAAAGAAAACACCTTATGAGTTGATCGGGTTACTCCAACCTCCTCCTGTCGAGCAAACAGCCAAGGCTCTGATACCAATTGATGTGAACCCTTGATTTCAACTTGTGAAAACAAGAAATCAATGCGGAAAATTGCCAAGGAAAGTCTGTATGCAAGACGCAGCTCTCAGAACTCTAGAATCCTTACCCTTGGATTCGGCAGACTACTAATTTAACAAGTTAAATTAAACACGCAATTCGAACCAAGTGGAGAATAATAGAGGCGAAACAAAGCATGCAATTAGATAGAGCAATTATCTAATTAGCCTATAGTTCCTGTACTTTAGCAATTAACAAAGCATGCAAATTACTTAAGCCAAAATAAAGAAGAGTGAATAATAAAGTATAAACTTTCATTCAATTAATCACTGAAAAATAATGAAGTGCAGCACTCCTATTTATAGGTGTAGGTGCACGAAATTACAAGAGAAAATAAGGAAAGAAAAACAAGGAAAATACCAAAAAGAATAAAAGGAATTTCGGCAGCACAAAGAAGGAATTGCCGAAATTGCAAGGAAGAAAAGAAGAAGGAAATTTTTGGATTTTCTCCTTAAAAGGAAGAAGGAAAACCGAAAAGAAAAAGGAGAAAAAAAGAGAAGGGGAAATTCAGATTTCACCCATAAAAGAAAAGGTAAAAACCGAAAAGAAAAGGAGAAAGAAAAAGAGGAAACTATGAAGAGAATTAGGCAACATGCACAAAACCTTAATTCTCCTCCTAACCCTAATTGTGAATTGCTTCTTCTTGGGCTTGGGCTTGGCCGAATGTGGGTTCATGAAGTGGACTTGATGGATTCGGCCCAATTGATGTAGCATGATGATGTAGATGTAGGAAGCTTCTGGAATCTTTTGGAAGCTTCCGGAATCATTTCAGAAGCTCAAAAAAACATTTCACTTCTAAAATTCTTTAGTCTTCATGAAATCTCCATTTCTTTACTGGAAAGACTTGTAGTTACCATTTCCTCCATTTCCTTAGCTCGTAAATACCATTTCCACCATTTGCACAGATTGGAAATACCATTTCCACCATTTCCTTAATTGGAAAGACTAGTATTCACCATTTCCACCTTGATGGAGAGTAGGGTAACCCTTGTAAGCTTTCTTTCCTTCTCATTGAGTTCATTGGAGCTGGATATGAGCTGGGCTTCTGTAGCACACCTTTGAACAAAGTTTGCAAGGTCTGCTTTGAGCTTTGAAGTCCTCTTGCGAGTCATCGGCCCAACTATATCAACGAATGGATCTCTCTAATATGGACTTGGATCGTGGAGCATTGGTGGGCCTCGATGAAGCACTTGAACCTCAGCTGCACTCTCTGCACCATCTTCTGGATCTCCTTGAGCTGACTTGTCGATGAGCTAGGGGCGTTCACATCAGTTATGCATCCCACTTAGTTTGTATAGGGAACTGCTGGTGCGTGAAGCACATAATGGGGGGGCTAATGGGTCACTTTGGTGTAACTAAAACACTTGACATGTTAAAGGAACACTTTTTGATGTGAGCCCCTGATCCAATTGATGTGGAACGGGGTACTCGATGCGGAATACTTGCCAAGGAAAGTCTGGAAATTGCGAGACGCAGCTCTTAACCTCTAGAATCCCTACCTCGGATTCGGCAGTCTACTAAAATTAACCTAAGCTAATTTTAAACACGCAAATCAAACCAAGATCAAGAATATAAAGAGTCGAAACAAAGCATGCAATTAGGCAGAGCAATTACCTAAAAAGCTATAGTTTCTAAACCTATAGTAATTCACAAAGCATGCAAACTACGAAAGCTCAAAATAAGAGAGTGATTCAAAAAGTATAAAACTCTATACTATTCTATTACTTGAATCAAAATTGTGTGTTTTAAAAAATGAAGAAGAGGACCCCTATTTATAGTTATAGGCAGCCGAATTCCTCAGTACAAGTAGGTAGAAATCAACTTAAATTGGAACTCAATCAAGAGATTGATTCCTTACAAACTGAAACCTAAAAGAACTAGGTTTTAGTTAAAATGCTGAATTCGGTTTTCTCACTAATGTATCTAACTGAAATTCCTAGCTAAATAAAGAAGTAGAAATGAATCAAAACTAAGAAGTAGAAATCAATCAAGAGATTGATCTCTTGAAAAGAAACAAACCTAAAGGAACTAGGTTTGTTTAAGTGATAATATTTCGGTTGTATTAAGAGATAATGGCAGCCGAAATTTATGAAATTAATTAGAAGTAAAAATGAAATAACTACTAGAATTAATTGGAGTTGTAAACTCAAACTAACTCCTTTAAACCCTAACTCAAATTCGGATGTGGGCTGCTCAATTGGGCTTCCAATTCGGATTCCTCTCCTTCCTTTGGGTCTGGGCTGGCCGAATTTATACAATGGGCTGCAAGGGAATTCGGCCCAAAACTCAATGGCGTGTCTGTGAAAAGTGTAGGAAGCTTCTGGAAGCTTCAGGAATCATTTCTGAAACTCAAATTTTACAAATTTGTCATTTCTTCATGATTCTTCAATTCAAACCCCTTTTCGAAAATGGTGAGTAAAATGGCCATTTTACCCTTGACTCTTCTGGGCTTTATCTTCAGGGGTTTGGGCTTCGGAT
Organism: Leptodermis oblonga; assembly: GCA_016801395.1. Taxonomy (NCBI): domain Eukaryota; kingdom Viridiplantae; phylum Streptophyta; class Magnoliopsida; order Gentianales; family Rubiaceae; genus Leptodermis; species Leptodermis oblonga. The sequence goes on from VMRK01000192.1 coordinate 13,307, forward strand.
ACCATCTGGGCTTGTCGAGAATATTCTTGGACTAGGTTTTCAAGGTCGGCCTTGAATTTCCTTGTCCTTCTATGTGTCATTGGCCCAACGATATCTACAAATGGATCCCTCTGGAATGGGCTCGGGTCCTGTAGCATAACTGGGCCTGGGTGTAGCACACGAACAGGCTCTGCTTCCTTTCTCGAATCCTCTGCATCTACTTGTTGATCCTCTCTGCTTGGACTTGTCGACGGACTGGGGATGCCCTCATCACTTTTACTGGCCTAAAATGTGAAAGGATGTGATGAGGGCATCCCAAGTCCATCGACAAGTCCACAGACAAGTGAGTCCAGAGAAGCTGAGGAGGTTAGGGTTCTACACCGAGGCCCAACAATGCTTCAGGATCCAAGTCCATATCAAAGGGATCCACTTGTAGATATCATTGGGCCAATGACCAGAAGCAGAGCAAAGAAGGTTCAAGAGACACTCAACAACCTTGGACAAGCTTGCCGACAGGATGCTCAATTGATAGTAGAAGCCAACGCCTTGGAGAACAAAGCCGGAAAGGTTCAAATTGCAACTCTCCTTACAATTCTTGAAGAAGAGGTGTAATTCCCCATTCCTCAATGAAGAGAAAGCTGTTTCTTGAAGTTCTTGAAGACGCCGGAAGGTTCTTGGACTTTAAAGAGACATTTCTTGAAGTTCTTGAAAATCTTGAATTTCATATTTTGCAGGATCTTGAAGAATCTTGAAAATCTTGAAAAAATCTTGATTCCAAAATGATTCCGGGAGGTTCCAGAAGATTCCGGAAGCTCCCTACACCATTCCATCATGCGCCATCACCAATTGGGCCGACCCAATCCATGGAGTCCATTCCACATCATCCATTCGGCCAGCCCACCAAGAAGCCCACACGCAAGGCCTAGTCCATTAGGGTTGCGAAATTATGGGTTAGGGTTTGGGGGAAAATAAGGGTTTGTGCATGTTCCCTATTTTGCCCTTAGTTTATTAGTTTCCAAAAAGGATCCCTTCTTGATCTCCTTTTTGGAGTAGGATTTTCAATTCCTTTTCCTTCTTGTTTTTAACTCCTGGGAAGAGTCAACGGTTGGATCTTCTTCGTCCTCCTCTGAAATGTACTCTCCATCTTGTCCCAACAAGACCTTCCAGATATTTGGACAATCCCGCATGTAGTGGCCACGGGCTGAGCACTTGTGGCAAGTTACGTTGCTGATGGACTGTCTGGGACTTGATGGCGTCTTCTGCTGTGATGAAGAAGAGGTGGCGGCGGCAACAGGGACTAGGGCTTTGCGCTCAGACATGATCGGCCTCCGTGGCGGTGGAGAATAGGCTAGGTTCTTGCGCCAGGCTGGTGGGGCGCTGGTAGGTGTCCGGACTGGTGGAACGGACTTCAGATACTCCTCCATAACCCGAGCTTTGTGCAGCATGTCTGTCAGCGTTGTAGCATTCTGCAGTTCAACAGCTAAAGCAATACCCCTGTTTAAACCGTTAAGAAAACGAGCCATAGATGCGGGCTCATCTTCCTGTACATTAGCCCTAATTTTAGCCATCTTAAGTTGTCTAAAATATTCATCTACAGACATAGAACCCTGTACTAGAGTGTGTAATTTCCTATACAATTCTCTAAAATAATAGTCCGGTACAAAAGTCCTACGCATAGATGTAGTCAAATCAAACCAAGAGAGAGGCGGAGCACGGGCCCGCATTGGGCGCGTATTTCGGCGCTGGTCCTGCTGTTGATTCCACCAGATTAGGGCATAGTCGGTGAAATGGACCACTGCAAGTTGGACTTTCTTATGTTCCGGGATCGTATGAAGTTCAAAGATGCACTCCATCTTCATCTCCCAGTCGAGATAGTCCTCTGGATTTGTGCCTCCGGCAAAGGGCGGAACGGTTGTCTTGCACTGGCTGAGGCCTGCGAAAGGCTGATCGGCGGCGTTGGTGCCTGGAGCGGCAACATCGTCGTCTGAGTCTGTGCGCCTCTGATCCCGTTCTGTCCTGAGTTCGGCGACTTCCTCCGTGAGTGTAGCGAATCGCGCGGAGAGTTGCGCAATCGCAACCAGAATTTGCTCGTTCCCCAGAGGGTTAGGAGCACTACCACCTGACATTGGTAAAAACAAGCAAAAACCTGTCTGCGAAGAACAAGAAAAGTGAGAAATAACCTTACTCCCTTGTTCCCCCAAGTGTTTCCCACCTAACAGCTACACACAAACCCCGTGTATCGCTCTAGGGTGGCGCCCTGTATAATATGAACACTCAAGCCTTTTACCTCTCTATCTCCCGGTATTGATAAATGTATCAGGCAAGTAGCAATTCACACAAAAGCAATGACACTTAAGAAAGAAGCAAAAATTTTCGCAAAAACCACACTTGGTTCTAGTTTGAAAAAAAATCTTTTCGCAACCGAAATTTTGTAATATAGTTCAGATATGAAGTACACAACATGAAATTTCGGGGTTAAGCCCTCAAATTTCAGAAAAGATGAGTGTGCACAATGACAAAATCCCAACTATAATTAAAGAGCAAATGTCCAGGTAGCACGAAAAGATAACTAGGCAATTGATAGCAGGGCAATTCAAAATTGAATAGAATCAAAGAAAATTAGCAGAGTTGAAACGACTTCAGGAAAGTCCTAATACTACCCAAGAAGTGATCACCCGCCCAATAGGCAATCAAGAAACCAATCCCCACAAATTCTTAATTCTTTTCAGCACCCAAAATTGCGATTTTCTAACCCCTTAATTGTCCGAAAACAGTACCAAATTTCAGCACATGCGATTTCAAGAAAACGAGAACCCTAGGGCTAGCAAATTCAACTTTTGATTCACTAACCTAATCCCAGGGATAATCTTAGCAGCACAAGGATACAAAATCAAGAATTCACTATATTTTCAAGAATTCAACACAAGGTATCCCAAACTAGAGCATGTAATTTTCTAGTGCGCAAACAAAGTGAGCTTCTTAACATCAACCGCAAAAACTGACAATTTTTAACAAAAATCAGCACAAGAGGGGTAGAATTAAGTCGCAAAAGCCCAGCAATTTACAACTGAAAACCCGAAACCCTAGCCAAAAATCCGAATTGTTAAAGAAATTTGCAATTTTTTAAAAGATAGGAAACAGCACCAAAATCGCAAATTGAAAGCTTGAAAGAAAAAAAAAATTTCCCAAGAAGATGAGTTCTAATCCAAAATTTAAGATAAGGAAAAGAAAACACCTGATAAAGATTCGGTCTTTGACCTCCTCCAGCCTCGAAACCACTCCTTAGCTCTGATACCAATTGATGTGGACGGTTGTACATATGCAGATAATGTTGCCAAGGACCTTATGATTAAGCGGCGAGCTCGTATAAGACTCTAACTTACTTTCGAAATCAGCTAAACAAAAGGCCTAATCTAGTTTTTTGTTTTAGATTCGAACCAAGTGTAAGAAAAGAGTTTTGAACATGCGAGTAGTAATAGGTAGAGCAAATAACCTAATTAGCTAAGTTCATGCAATTATGTAAACTACGACATGCAAATACATAAAGCAATAAAAGGAGGGTACTTCAAACACTAAGTTTATGATCTGAATACGCTAATATTATTGAAGGGGTGGCTGCCTATTTATAGGCTTAAGGCAGCCGAAAAAGTGAAAGAAATTAACAAGGAAAAGAATTAGAATTGGAAATTAACCAAGAGGTTAATTTCCTATACCAAACCCGGAAAGAAGTAGGATTGGTAAGAAAAGAAAAAGGCAATTTCGGGTTTCCCCTTATCTTAGGGTAGCCGAATTTACAATCTGAAAAATAAGGAAAAGAATAAAATTCCTACTTCCAAAAAGAATAAGGAAACCCTTTTTGGAAACTAACTAAAAGAGTAAAAAGAACCCTAACACTTAACTTTTAACCCTAGCGACTTAAAGGAACCCTACCCTTAACTTGTAACCCTAGTTACTTAAAGAACCCTAAGGACTTAATTTGTAACCCTAGCTTCTTCACTTGGCCGTGTGGGCTTCCTTGGGCTGGCCGAATTTGTGGAGTGGACTCCATGAGTTTGGGTCGGCCCAATGTGTAGGGAATTTCATGAATTGTTTCTTTAAAGCCCAAGAACCTTCCGGCATCTTCAAGACTTCAAGAAACAGCCTTCTTCTTTAATGTGAAGTGCTGAATTGCGCCTCTTCTTCAAGAATGGTTAGAAGAGTTGCAATTTGAACATTTCCTCCATTTTGCTCCAAGGCGTTGTCTTCTTTTTGGCCGTCCTCTTTGTTGTGTGGATTCTTACTCCTAATGTGTGTTGTTTTCGCCCTTGATGTCCTCATTAGAAAATAAGGGTTTGTGCATGTTCCCTATTTTGCCCTTAGTTTATTAGTTTCCACAAAGGATCCCTTCTTGATCTCCTTTTTGGAGTAGGATTTTCAATTCCTTTTCCTTCTTGTTTTTAACTTGTAATTTCGGCTGCCATTAAGCTTAAGGTGACCGAATTTCCTTTTCTTTTTACCATTACCACTTCTTTCAGGTTTTGGTATTGTAAAGGAAATCAATCTCTTGGGTTGGTTCCACTTCTAATTCTTTTCCTACTTCTTTTAGGGTAGTAGAATTCGGCTGCCCTTTGCCTTATAAATAGGCAGCCAAAACTCCATAATAAAACAAGTATTCAGATCTTAAAACTATTAGTTTGAGTACTCTACCTTTATTGCTTTATGTATTTTGCATGCTGGTAATTTATATATTGCATAAAACTTAGCTTAATTAGGTTATTTGCTCTACCTAATTAAATTAGCATGTTTCACCTATTTTCTTACTTGGTTCAAATTCTTTAAAGTAAATTAGCTTAGGTTAGTTTATTTTTGTTATCTGGATTTCGGGTAAATAAAGAGTTTTATACGAGCTACGCTACTTAATCAGACTTTCCTTGGCAATTCATCCGCATGTGTACCTTGGTCCACATCAATTGGTATCAGAGCTTGGGCTGGTTTCGTGGCTGGAGAAGGTTGAAGTAACCCAACCAAATCTTTATCAGGTGTTTTCTTTTCCTTGTTAGTCTTGCTTGTCTTGAAATTCTTTGAATTAGAACGTATCTTCTTGGGGGAAATTTTTTTTCTTTCAAGCTCTGAATTTTGGTTTCTTGGTACTGTTTTACCCTATCTTAAAATTGAAATTCCCTAGAAAAATTGAACCAAATTTTAAAGTGCTGAAAAACGCAACTTAGGGTTTTAAATTACCTTCTTTTTGCGAAAAGCTTGTACTGTTTTGGGGCTGTTTTTCTTAAATTAAAAATCGCATATCCCTTGCTAAAATTTCACAATTAAATTCGGACTTTAGAAATAAAATTGGGTTCGGATTTTTGGCTTAGCTAGGGTTTCGGTTTGTTGGTTGAATTTTTTTTAGTCGCCTTTGCTTTGCGACACTAGGGTTTTGAGAGACACTTTAGTGCTGCTGTTGTTGCATCTAAATTGCTGGGTTTTGCGACTATTTTTCTACCCCTCTTGTGCTGATTTTTTTTTAAAGTTGGTGAGTTTTGCGGCTGATGTTAAGCAGCTCACCTTATCTGCACATTGTGATTTGCATGCACTAGTTTCAGATACCTTGTTTTGAATTCTTGAAAATATATTGAATTCTTGATTTTGTGTCCTTGTGTTGCTGAAATTATCTCTGGGAATTGGTTAGTGAGTCAAAATTGAACTTTGCTAACCCTAGGGCTTTTTCTTAATATCGCAAATTGGTAATTTTTTGTGGCACCTATTGAGTAAGGATTGTTTTCTCTACGGCTTGAGGTGTACTTGTAAAGTTGATAGTGTACGATTACCGACACTACTCCCCACAGCACTACCCTTCGGCCAAAGAGAACTCTGTCCTTCATTGGGAATCTTTTTTCTTTTTCAATGTACTTACAAAGTTGATAGTGTTCGATTACCGACGCTACTCCCCACAGCACTACACTGGAATCCTGAGAAATTTTTCCACCACTTGGGGGTTTTTAAAATTCGTAATCGGGTTATCTGCATATTGAAAGAATTGATAATTTGTTGGGATTGGTTTCTTTGATTACCTATTGGGTTGGTGATCTCTTCTTTGGTTAGTTTTAGGACTTTCTTAAAGTTGTTCAACTCTGCTTATTTCTTGATTATATTCAATTCTTGAATTGCCCTGCTTTCAACTGCTAGTTGTATCATTTCAAGCTACCTGTGCCATCAACACCTCGGCAATCCATTAGCAATGTCACTTGCCACAAATGCTCCGGCCGTGGCCACTACATGCGCGATTATCCTAACATCCGGAAGGTCTTATTGGGGCAAGATGGTGAGTACATTTCCGAAGAGGATGAAGAAGATCAAACTGTTGACCCCTTGTCGGAGTTAACTGACAGCACTACGTCTGCACCGGTTGAGCAATTTCAGTTCATCGAAGAAGATCCTAATCAGAACTTGGTTACTCACACCTTGACTACAGCTGCTGTCCAGGATACGTCTCAACGGACAAACATCTTCCACGCCAGGACTAAGGTCAATGGGAAATTGTGTGTTCTGATCATTGATGGAGGGAGTTGCACAAATGTGACCAGCGAATATATGGTCGAAAAGCTGAAGCTCCCCATACTCAATCATCCTCGTCCTTATCGGCTCCAATGGCTCGACAGCTCAGATGGCTACAGAGTCACCAAGCAGGTAAGCGTACCATATGCTATCGGGAAGTTCAAATCCACTGTTTTATGTGATGTTCTGCCAATGGAGGCTTGTCACATTCTGCTCGGACACCCATGGCTCTTTTACCTGAAGGCAACACATGATGGGGTCGCCAACACTTACTCGGTCTGCCAGGAGGGCAAGATCCACACGTTCCTACCTATGCCACCTAATGAAGTGCGTTCAGAAGCAATCCGAATGAAGGACGCCCTCGCCAAATGGGAAGGTGGAAAGCGCCTAGATAAGGGGAAAGGGAAAGAACTTGTAATGGGTAGTAAGGCGAACTCTGATAAGCCTAATCAGGAAGAAGTTAGAAGTAGCTTTTTCGCTACTGTGGGGGAAATAGGACAGGTGTTAGGTAACAAAGGTTGTGTACTTGTTTTAGTATGTAAAGATTCTTATGCTAACCCTAAAGATATCCCTCGAGATATTCCTATAGAAATTGATTGTTTGTTGCAGGAATACAACGATGTCTTTCCAGGAGAGTTGCCGCAGGGATTGCCGCCTCTGCGTGGGATTGAACATCAAATCGACTTCATACCTGGCGCATCTATTCCAAATCGACCTGCCTACAAAGGAATCCAGAGGAAACAAAGGAATTGCAGAAGCAGATCAACAAGCTTTTGGCTAACGGTCAGGTAAGGGAATCACTTAGTCCTTGTGCTGTACCTGTAATTCTTGTCCCTAAGAAAGATGGTACATGGAGAATGTGTGTTGACTGTAGAGCTGTTAATAAGATAACAATCAAGTATAGGCATTCTTTCCCTAGGCTTGATGACATGTTAGAGGACTTGTATAGCTCAACGATTTACACTAAAATAGATCTTACACAGGGCTATCATCAAATTCACATGAGGGAGGGGGATGAATGGAAAACTGCTTTTAAAACTAAGTTTGGTTTGTATGAGTGGTTAGTAATGCCCTTCGGCCTAACAAATGCACCTAGTACTTTTATGCGATTAATGAATCATGTGCTTAGAAAGTTCATAGGGAAATTTGTTGTGGTTTATTTTGATGATATCTTGATCGATTCCAAAGACATGAAATCGCATGTAGAACATATTCGCTTGGTATTAATTGAATTACGTGCTAATAAATTGTATGCCAATGTGAAGAAATGTACTTTCTGTGTTGAGGAAGTTGTGTTTCTCGGTTTTGTGGTCTCTAAATCTGGTGTCAAAGTTGACGACGCCAAGGTGAAAGCCATAAGGGAGTGGCCTACACTAACCTCGGCCGCACAGGTAAGGTCTTTCCATGGTTTGGCTGGATTTTTCTGACGGTTTGTGAAGGACTTTTCCACCAAAGCAGCACCTCTAAACGATTTATGCAAGAAGAATGTTCCGTTCTTGTGGGGGCAAGCTCAGGAAAACGCCTTTATGGTTCTTAAGCATGATCTCACTCATGCACCTGTTTTAGCATTACCTGATTTTGATAAAGTCTTTGAACTAATGTGTGATGCATCAGGTATAGGAATTGGCGCAGTTTTAATGCAGGAAGGTAAGCCAATCGCCTATTTCAGTGAGAAGTTGAAGGGAGCTGCCTTAAATTATCCAACTTACGATAAGGAGCTCTATGCAGTGGTCCGTGCTTTCGAGACTTGGTCACATTATTTAATGGCCAAGGAATTTGTTGTTCACAGTGATCACGAGTCCCTTAAACACTTAAAGGGACAGAGTAAGTTAAATAGACGTCATGCTAAATGGGTTAATTTTATTGAAACTTTTCCTTACATTATTAAATATAAGAAAAGGAAGGATAATTTGGTTGCTAATGCTCTATCTCGCAGGTATGAAATTTTGGCTATTTTAGATCATTCTTTGCTAGGATTTGCATATCTAAAGGATTTGTATGCTTCTAATAGTGATTTTGCTACTTTATATAAAGCATGTGAATCTGGTGCATTCCATAAGTACTATAGACAGGATGGTTTCTTGTTTAGGGAACATAGGTTGTGCATCCCTCGTAGTTCTACTAGGGAATTACTGGTTTGTGAAGCTCACAATGGGGGACTTATGGGTCATTTTGGTGTACATAAGACACTTGATGTGTTACAGGAACATTTTTATTGGCCTCATATGCGAAAAGATGTACAACATGTTTGCACTCGTTGCATTAATTGTTTAAAACCTAAATCTACATCTAAGCCTCATGGACTTTACACGCCTTTACCTATTCCTTCTTTACCTTGGACTGACATTTCAATGGATTTTATTCTAGGTCTTCCGAGGACGCAAAGAGGTAATGACTCCTTATTTGTCGTAGTCGATCGCTTTTCTAAGATGGCTCACTTTATTCCTTGCAGGAAATCAGATGATGCCAAACATGTTGCGGACTCGTTCTTTCAGGGGATAGTTCGGCTTCATGGTATTCCGCGCACTATTGTGTCTGATCGCGACGTCAAATTTCTGAGTTACTTTTGGAAGACTTTGTGGTCACGCCTCGGCACAAAACTACTGTTTTCGACAACAAGTCATCCCCAGACGGAAGTCATCAACCGCACCGTTGGCAATCTACTTCGGGCTTTAATACAGAAGAATCTCAAACGTTGGGAAGAAATCTTACCGGTTGCAGAGTTTGCCTACAACCGCACCAAGCACTCCTCAACAGGGTTCTGTCCATTCGAAGTTGCCTACGGCTTCACTCCTTTGACGATTATGGATCTCATCCCTTTGCCGCTAAAGGAACAGGTTAATCTCAACGGCGCCCAGAAGGCTAAAACCGTCAAACGCCTGTATGCCAAGGTTCGGGCCAAACTTGAGAAAAATTATGCCAGAGCCGCCGCCCATACAAACCAACGGCGCAAGGCTGTGAACTTTGAACCAGGTGACTGGGTTTGGGTTCACATGAGGAAGGAACGATTCCCTGCTATAAGGAGGACGAAACTCCATCCCCGGGGCGATGGGCCTTTTCAAATCGTGTCCAAGATGGGGCCTAATGCTTACAAGCTTGATTTGCCAGGTGAGTATGGTGTTAGTACTTCATTTAATGTTGCTGACTTGTCTCCTTTTACTTATGAACAGGATGAAGATTTGAGGTCAAATCCTTTTCAACCGGGAGGGGATGATGAGGGCATCCCAAGTCCACCGACAAGTCCACAGACAAGTGAGTCCAGAGAAGCTAAGGAGGTTCGGGTTCTACACCGAGGCCCAACAATGCTTCAGGATCCAAGTCCATATCAATGGGATCCACTTGTAGATATCATTGGGCCAATGACCAGAAGCAGAGCAAAGAAGGTTCAAGAGACACTCAACAACCTTGTACAAGCTTGCCGACATGATGCTCAATTGATAGTAGAAGCCAACTCCTTGGAGAACAAAGCCGGAAAGGTTCAAATTGCAACTCTCCTTACAATTCTTGAAGAAGAGGCGCAATTCCCCATTCCACCATGAAGAGAAGGCTGTTTCTTTAAGTTCTTGAAGACGCCGGAAGGTTCTTGGACTTTAAAGAGACATTTCTTGAAGTTCTTGATTTTCTTGAAAATCTTGAATTTCATATTTTGCAGAATCTTGAAGAATCTTGAAAATCTTAATTCCGAAATGATTCCGGGAGATTCCAGAAGATTCCGGAAGCTCCCTACACCATTCCATCATGCGCCATCAACAATTGGGCCGACCCAATCCATGGAGTCCATTCCACATCATCAAGTCGGCCTGCCCACCAAGAAGCCCACACGCAAGGCCTAGTCCATTAGGGTTGCAAAATTAAGGGTTAGGGTTTGGGGGAAAATAAGGGTTTGTGCATGTTCCCTATTTTGCCCTTAGTTTATTAGTTTCCAAAAAGGATCCCTTCTTGATCTCCTTTTTGGAGTAGGATTTTCAATTCCTTTTCCTTCTTGTTTTTAACTTGTAATTTCGGCTGCCATTAAGCTTAAGGTGACCGAATTTCCTTTTCTTTTTACCATTACCCACTTCTTTCGGGTTTTGGTATTGTAAAGGAAATCAATCTCTTGATTGGTTTCCACTTCTAATTCTTTTCCTACTTCTTTTAGGGTAGAATTTCGGCTGCCCTTTGCCTTATAAATAGGCAGCCAAAACTCTATAATAAAACAAGTATTCAGATCTTAAAACTACTAGTTTGAGTACTCTCCCTTTATTGCTTTATGTATTTTGCATGCTGGTAATTTATATATTGCATGAAACTTAGCTTAATTAGGTTATTTGCTCTACCTAATTAAATTCGCATGTTTCACCTCTTTTCTTACTTGGTTTGAATTCTTTAAAGTAAATTAGCTTAGGTTAGTTTATTTTTGTTATCTGGATTTCGGGTAAGTAAAGAGTTTTATACGAGCTACGCCACTTAATCAGACTTTCCTTGGAAATTCATCCGCATGTGTACCTTGGTCCACATTACAACTAGCAGTTGAAAGCAGGGCAATTCAAGAATTGAATAGAATCAAGAAAGAAGCAGGGTTGAACAACTTTAAGAAAGTCCTAAAACTATCCAAAGAAGAGATCACCAACCCGATAGGTAATCAAAGAAACCAATCCCAGCAAATTATCAAGTCTTTCAATATGCAGATAACCCAATTACGATTTACTTTAAAACCCCCAAGTGGTGGAAAAATTTCTCAGAATTCCAGTGTAGTGCTGTGGGGAGTAGCGTCGGTAATCGAACACTATCAACTTTGCAAGTACACTGAAAATGAAAAAGATTCCCAATGAAGGACAGAGTCCTCTTTGGCCAAAGGGTAGTGCTGTGGGGAGTAGTGTCGGTAATCGAACACTATCAACTTTGCAAGTACACCTTAAGCAGTGGAGAAAACAATCCTTACTCAATAATTGCCACACGAAAAAAAAAAAACACCAATTTTGTGATTTTAAGGAAAAAGCCCTAGGGTCAGCAAAGTTCAAGTTTGACTCACTAACCAATTCCCAGAGATAATTTCAGCAGCACAAGGACACAAAATCAAGAATTCAATATATTTTCAAGAATTCAAAAGAAAGTATCCAGAACTAGTGCATGCAAATCACAACGTGCAGATATGGTGAGCTGCTTAACATCAGGCGCAAAACTCACCAACTTTAAACAAAATTAGCACAAGAGGAGTATAAAAACAGTCGCAAAAACCCAGCAATTTAGACGCAAAAACAGCAGCACTAAAGTGTCTCTCAAACCCTAGTGTCGCAAAGCAAAGGCGACTAAAAGATTCAACCAAAACCTGAAACCCTAGCAAAGCCAAAAATTCGAACCCAATTTTATTTCTAAAGTCTGAATTTATTTTGAAATTTCAGCAAGCGATATGCGATTTTTAAAGAAGTGGAAGAAAAAATTTCCCTCCCACAGATGCAAAACTTTTCCCACAATTTTAAAACGAAAGCATGAAGTAGGAAAAGAAAACACCTGATCAAGATTTGGTTGTGTTACCTCAACCTTCTCCAACCACGAAACCAGCCCAAGCTCTAATACCAATTGATGTGGACCAAGATACACATGCGAATGAATTGCCAAGGAAAGTCTGATTAAGTGGCGTAGCTCGTATAGACTCTTACTTACCAGAAATCCAGATAACACAAAATAAACTAACCTAAGCTAATTTAGTTTAAAGAATTCGAACCAAGTAAGAAAAGAGTTGAAACATGTTATTTTAATTAGGTAGAGCAAATAACCTAATTAAGTTAAGTTTCATGCAATATATAAATTACCAGCATGCAAAATACATAAAGCAATAAAGGGAGAGTACTCAAACTAATAGTTTTAAGATCTGAATACTTGTTTGATAATTTCGTGGATGGCCCTATTTATAGGTATAGGGGTATCCAAATTACAATAAGAAAAGAATAACTGAAAGCCGCAAAAGTGGAAACCAATTAGAATTGGATTTTCCTTACAAACCAAGTCCTAAATGAACAAGGACAATGGTGAACGAATTAAGTCACCTTTATATGATTAGGTGGACAAAATTCTACCCTATTTAGACTAGGAAAACAATTAATATTGGAAACCAATCAGGAGATTGATTTCGTACAAACCCAAAACTAAAGGAACTAGGTTTTGGAAGTTGCTAAATTTGTCTGCCATATGGATATGGTTATGGACGAAATTCACACTTTAAAATAGGTAGGAAATAAATATAAATCCTATCCAAAAAGGGAGATCAAGAAGGGATCCTTTTTGGAAACTAATAAACTAAGGGCAAAATAGGGAACATGCACAAACCCTTATTGATGTGAACCCCTGATTTCCAATGCCTTTGGAAACCAAGAACTCTACACGGAATGTGCCAAGGAAAGTCTGAATGCAAGACATTGCTCTTAAACCCTAGAATCCTTACCCTTGGATTCGGCAGACTACTAACTTACAAAAAGTAAATTAAACACGCAATTCGAACCAAGTGGAGTAAACTAGAATTCGAAACAAAGCTTTGATTAATAGACAGAGCAATTATCTATTAGCCTATAGTTTCTTGACTTTTAGCAATTAACAAGCATGCAAATTACATAAGCCCAAAATAAGGTGAGTGATTAACGAAGTATAAATTCTAACTTAATCAATAATCAACTAAAGAATTTTGTGGTTGGCACCCCTATTTATAGGTATGGGGTGTCCAAATTACAATAGGAAAAGAATAACTGAAAGCGGCAAAAGTGGAAACCAATCAGAATTGGATTTTCCTTACAAACCAAGTCCTAAATGAGCAAGGACAATGGTGGATGAATTAAGTCACTTTATGGGAAGGGGTGAACGAAATTCTAACCTAATTAGACTAGGAAAAGAATTAAAATTGGATACCAATCAAGAGATTGATTTCTTACAAACCTGAAACCTAAAGGAACTAGGTTTTGGTAGTTGCTGAATTCTTTTGCCGCTTGGAATGGCATATGGACGAAATTAACAAATAAAATAGGTAGGAAAATAATATAAATCCTATCCAAAAAGGGAGATCAAGAAGGGATCCCTTTTTGGAAACTACCAAGCTAATCTAGTTGTAACAAACTTGTAACAACCTAACCAACTTGTAACAAACTTTGGGTAGAATTAGGTAACATGCACAAAATCTAATCCTTCCCCTACCTAAGCTTCCAAGTGGCGTGTGGGCTGCTTCTTGTGGGCTTGGTCTGGCCGAAAATTGAAGGGAATGGACTCCATGGTGAATTCGGCCCATTTTGAGATGGCGCATGGTGCTGATAGTGTAAGGAGCTTCTGGAATCTTCTGGAAACTCCTGGAATCATTTTGGAATGACAAAAATCAAGATTTTCAAGATCTTCAAGATTTAGTAAACCGCAAAATTCAAGATTTTCAAGAAAATCAAGAACTTCAAGATTTGTCTCTTTAAAGTCCAAGAACCTTACAGTTTCTTTAAGAACTTCAAGAAACGACCCTTTCTTCATTGCGGAGAGTTTGGAGATGCCTTTCCTTCAAGGATCTTTGAATAGCATGACTCTTCTACTTCTCCTGGCATTCTTCTCAAGGGATTTGCCTTCTGGTTGGCCTTGTGGATTCTGACTCATAACTTGTTTTATTTTTAGCCTTGGATATCTTATAACTTATTTTCCCCCAAACCCTAAACCTTACTTTCGCAAACCCTAATGGACTAGGCCTTGCGTGTGGGCTTCTTGATGGGCTGGCCGAATTGATGATGTGGAATGGACTCCATGGATTGGGTCGGCCCAATTGTTGATGGCGCATGATGGAATGGTGTAGGGAGCTTTTGGAATCTTCTAGAATCTCCCGGAATCATTTTGAAATCAAGATTCTTCAAGATTCTGCAAAATATGAAATTCAAGATTTTCAAGAAAATCAAGAACTTCAAGAAATGTCTCTTTAAAGTCCAAGAACCTTCCGGCATCTTCAAGAACTTCAAGAAACAGCCTTCTCTTCATTGTGGAATGGGGAATTGCGCCTCTTCTTCAAGAATTGTAAGGAGAGTTGCAATTTGAACCTTTCTGGCTTTGTTCTCCAAGGTGTTGGCTTCTATTATCAATTGAGCATCCAGTCAGCAAGCTTGTACAAGGTTGTTGAGAGTCTCTTGAACCTTCTTTGCTCTGCTTCTTGTCATTGGCCCAATGATATCTACAAGTGGATCCCTTTGATATGGACTTGGATCCTGAAGTATTGTTTGGCCTCGGTGTAGAACCCGAACCTCCTCAGCTTCTCTGGACTCACTTGTCTGTGGACTTGTCAATGGACTTGGGATGCCCTCATCATATACCCATATAGTGAAGAAAGGGAAGAAAGGAAAATTGAGCCCTAGATTCGTAGGACCTTTCCCGATCATCCAGCGAGTGGGCGAGGAGCCTACAAACTTGACTTACCCGCATCTATGGGAAAGATGCACCCCGTGTTTCATGTTTCTATGTTTAGGAAATACTTACCTGACCCAAAGCATGTAGTCCAGTTAGACGACCTGGAAGTGGATGAGCGAATGGAGTATAGTGAGACCCCAATTCGAATCCTAGATCGACTAACTAAGAAATTGAGAACCAAAGAGATCACCTTGGTCAAAGTGTTGTGGAAGCACCATGGTTTAGAAGAAGCCACTTGGGAACTGGGGGTTGAAATGCAAGAGAAGTACCAGTATTTATTCACGGAATAGGCAAAGGAATCCTGGGACGGAATTCCATTAAGTGGGGGAGAATGTGAGAACCCAGAATTTCGGACTAGGATTTTAAAACAAATAAGGGGTAAAATAGACATTTACTTGCTTTTTAATTGTGTAACGTAATTAGAGAAAATTACGTATTGATCGAATGCTTAATTGATTGATTGAGTTGCTCGATTGAATAATGATTGATTGCCTGATTGATTGACCGATTGATTGTATAAATTGATTGATTGAGAGTTAAAGTGGGTAGAAAAGATATCCTAAAATAACATCAGAAAAGTAGGAAAAACGAAAAGGAAAAGAATATAGAAATCACGTCGTGCGAGTTTCTATCATAGTCGGACAGCACAAAATCAAAACAGAATCAGTAAATAAGGAATGGAAAATTGAGATCAATATGATAGAAGGAAACTACTAGATTTGAACCAAGTATCTATTTTTCGAAAATTTTTGCTTTTTCCTTAAGTATCATTGCTGTGTGTGAATTGCTGTTTGCCTTATACATTTGTCAATACCGGGAGGTAGAGTGGAAAAAGGCTTGAGTGAACATACTATAAGGGCGCCACCCTAGAGTGAAACACTGGTTTGTGTGTAGCTATTAGGTGGGATACACTTGGGGGACAAGGGGGTAAGGTTACTACTCATTTTTCCTTGTTCTTAGCAGACATATTTTTGCTTCAACCAATGTCAGGTGGGAGTTCCGTTCCCGTTGGGAATGAACAGTTACTGGCCGCTATTGCGCCGCTCTCAGCGCAATTTCCTTAGGTTTTCGTGTTACGAGCCCTTCAACGGCGATGTAACGCTACAACATTGTGCAAATTGACCCCTATAGGGAGATTTGGTGCCATTGTTGTTTCTTCTTACTTGGCCTCGAAAATCCAAATGGAGAAGTTCTCAGAACTCATTGAGATTTCCGCTCAACTACAGGAAGGCATGCCAATCAACCTCGGACGGCATGGTCCTTTCACCATCCAGGTTCCAAAGCAAGTTCTTTGCTTATTCAGGGGCTGTGAATAGAGGTTTGATATTCGTGTGAAGTTTACTCTTATACTTCATACAACTTGCTGAAAATTTGGTTACAATTTTTCTGCTCACTAATCCGTTGGTTGGAATACCTCTGAGCAATACTATTCTGTTTGTTTTGTAGGGATTCCACCATTTTGGATTGGTGCTTCACAACGACGCATAGCAATGTTGATTGCAGTTCCACGTTATAGTCATGGGACTTCATGCGCTTGGGAATCGAGGTAAGTTACAGTACAAGGTACGCCTTTACTTTTACATTGATTCTCCTTCTATTGGTTATCATCATGTTAAGAATTTGTACAACATCTTGAATATTGTGATTCTTAAAACATGTGCATAGCCTCTTGGAATACATCTTGTGGTTTCACGACTACATGATTTTGTAGTTCAACTATTCCCTAAGATGTCTTTCTCAAAAATTGTCTCTGTAATCACTAATTGGTATTTACATCAGTTATACATGCAATTTCTGCTTGTTACGTTAACAATTATGCAATTGTGAAAATGACGTATATCACATGCATAATTCTATTGTGCTATGTGCTGAGTATGTAGTTATGTTGTTCTAACTATATCTGCCTATGAATAAAGTTTGAGATTTCTTGTTCAATTTGTAATCCTTCTTGAGGAGTATGTGATGTGGACCAAGGTACACATGCGGATGAATTGCCAAGGTGATGTGAACCGGAGTTCACGATGCGGAATACTTGCCAAGGAAAGTTTGGAAATTGCGAGATGCAGCTCTTAACCTCTAGAATCCCTACCTCGGATTCGGCAGTCTACTAAAATTATGCTAAGCTAATTTTAAACACGCAGATCGAACCAAGTTTAAGAACAAAAGAGTCGAAACAAAAGCATGCATTCTAGGCAGAGCAATTACCTAAAAAGCTATAGTTTCTAAACCTATAGTAATTCACAAAGCATGCAAACTACGAAAGCTCAAAATAAGAGAATGATTCAAAAAGTATAAAACTATACTATTCTATTACTTGAATCAAAATTGTGTGTTGAAAAATGAAGAAGAGGACCCCATTTATAGTTATAGGCAGCCGAATTCTTCAGTACAAGTAGGTAGAAATCAACTGAAATTAGAACTCAATCAAGAGATTGATTCCTTACAAACTGAAACCTAAAAGAACTAGGTTTTAGTTAAAATGCTGAATTCGGTTTTCTCACTAATGTATCTAACCGAAATTCCTAGCTAAATAAAGTAGAAATGAATCAAAACTAAGAAGTAGAAATCAATCAAGAGATTGATCTCTTGAAAAGAAACAAACCTAAAGGAACTAGGTTGGTTTAAGTGATAATATTTCGGTTGTAGGAAGAGATAATGGCAGCCGAAATTGATGAAAATAATTAGAAGTAAAAATGAAATAAACTACTAGAATTAATTGGAGTTGTAAACTCAAACTAACTCCTTTAAAACCCTAACTCAAATTCGGATGTGGGCTACTCAATTGGGCTTCCAATTTCGGATTCCTCTCCTTCCTTTGGGTCTGGGCTGGCCGAATCTATACAATGGGCTGCAAGGGAATTTGGCCCAAAACTCAATGGCGTGCTGTGAAAAGTGTAGGAAGCTTCTGGAAGCTTCCGGAATCATTTCTGAAACTCAAATTTTACAAATTCTTCATTTCTTCATGATTCTTTAATTCAGACCCCTTTTTGGAAATGGTGAGTAAAATGACCATTTTACCCTTCTGACTCTTCTGGGCTTTATCTTCAGGGGTTTGTGAGCCGGATACCATCTGGGCTTGTCGGGAACATTCTTGGACTAGGTTTTCAAGGTTGGCCTTGAATTTCCTTGTCCTTCTGCGTGTCATTGGCCCAATGATATCTACAAATGGATCTCTCTGGAATGGGCTCGGGTCCTGTAGCATAACTGGGCCTCGGTGTAGCACATGAACAGGCTCTGCTTTCTTTCCCGAGTCCTCTGCATCTACTTGTTGATCCTCTCTGCTTGGAGTTGTTGACGGACTGGGGATGCCCTCATCATTCCCCCCGGTTGGAAAGGATTCGACCTCGAATCAAGATCCTTGTCAAAATTAAACGGAGACAAGTCAGCAACATTAAAAAGTGTACTAACACTATACTCACCTGGTAAGTCAAGCTTGTAAGCATTATCCCCCATCTTAGCAACAACTTGAAAGGGCCCATCGCCTCGGGGATGTAACTTTGTCCTCCAGGCAGTTGGAAACCTCTCCTTTCTCATGTGAACTCAAACCCAATCACCAGGTTCAAAGCTCACTGCCGTACGCCTTTGATTTGTAGCTTTGGCGTTACGTGCATTCGTCTTCTCTATATTCTGACAAACCTTCTCATGCAACCACTTAACAGCTTCTGCTTTCTGTGCTCCATCAAGACTTGTCTGATCCTTCAAGGGCAATGGCAGTAAATCCATCACTGTTAGCGGGTTGAAGCTGTAGGCGACTTCGAAGGGCGAAAACCCTGTTGAGGAATGCCTGGAGCGATTGTAGGCAAACTCTGCAATCGGCAAGACTTGTTCCCAACTCTTCAAGTTCTTCTTAAGCAGCGCCCTCAGTAGATTTTTGACGGTGCGGTTGGTCACCTCAGTCTGACCATCCGTTTGGGGATGATTAGTGGTCGAGAACAGCAACTTAGTTCCTAACCGAGACCACAATGTCTTCCAAAAGTAACTCAAAAAATTCACGTCTCTATCTGACATGATGGTGCACGGAATGCCGTGTAGCCGAACTATCTCCTTGAAGAATAAGTCCGCAACATGCTTTGCATCATCAGATTTCCTGCATGGGATAAAATGAGACATCTTAGAAAATCTGTCCACGACAATGAAGAGTGAGTCATTACCTCTTTTCGTCCTCGGCAACCCTAAAATAAAATCCATAGAGATGTCAATCCAAGGAACAGAAGGTACAGGTAACGGTGTGTAAAGACCATGGGGCTTAGACGTAGACTTCGCTTTGAGACATTCAATGCAGCGTGAGCAAATAGACTCTACATCTTTAAGCATTTTAGGCCAATAGAAGTGTTGTTTAAGCATATCAAGTGTTTTATGGACACCAAAATGACCCATTAGCCCCCCCACTGTGCGCTTCACGCACCAGTAGCTCCCTAGTGTAACTACGTGGGATGCATAACTTATTTTCTTTAAACAAAAAGCCATCTTACCAAAAGAATTTCTGAAATGCACCAGATTCACATGCTTCATAAATATTGGAAAAATCTAAATCAGAAGCATACAATTCCTTAAGATATGCAAACCCTAATGATGAATGATCAAGTAAAGTAAGGGCTTCATACCTCCGAGACAGAGCGTCAGCTACCATATTCTCCTTTCCCTTTTTATACTTAATGATATAAGGAAAAGTTTCAATGAAAGATACCTACTTAGCGTGACGTCTGTTCAACTTACCCTGTCCCTTTAGATGTTTAAGGGACTCGTGGTCCGATTGCACAATGAACTCCTTGGCCATCAAGTAATGCTGCCAAGTTTCTAAAGCACGAACCACTGCATAGAGCTCCTTGTCGTAAGTCGGGTAATTCAAGGCAGCTCCCTTCAACTTCTCACTGAAGTAGGCGATAGGCTTTCCTTCTTGCATCAGCACAGTGCCTATACCTATACCTGAAGCATCACACATAAGTTCAAAAACTCGATCAAAATTTGGCAATGCTAAAATAGGAGCATGAGTGAGATCATGCTTCAAAACAGTAAAGGCATTTTCTTGAGCTAGACCCCACGAGAACGGTACGTGCTTATTGCACAACTCATTTAGGGGCGCAGCCTTGGTAGAAAAGTCCTTCACGAATCTCCGATAAAAACTAGCAAGACCATGGAAAGATCTCACCTGAGAGGCTGATGTTGGCGTAGGCCAGTCACGAATAGCCTGAACCTTGGCGTTATCAACTTTCACGCCATCCTTCGAGACAACAAAACAAAGGAAGACAACTTCCTCCACACAGAATGTACACTTTTTCACATTGGCATATAATTTATTATCACGTAACTCAATTAATACCAATTGAATGTGCTCTATGTGTGACTTCAAGTCCCTACTACATATCAATATATCATAAAGATAGACCATAACAAACTTCCTTATAAACTTTCGAAGCACATGGTTCATTAATCGCATGAAAGTACTAGGTGCATTTGTACTGCCGAAGGGCATAACTAACCACTCATATAAACCAAATTTAGTTTTAAAAGCAGTTTTCCATTCATCACCTTCCTTCATTCTAATTTGATGATAGCCTTGTGTTAAATCAATTTTAGTATAAACAGTTGAGCCATATAGATCCTCTAGCATGTCATCAAGCCTAGGAATATGATGCCTATACTTAATGGTGATTTTATTAACAACTCTACAGTCCATACACATTCTCCATGAACCATCTTTCTTAGGAACAAGGATAATAGGTACAGCACAAGGACTTAAAGATTCCCTTACCTGGCCGTTGGCGAGTAACTTCTCCACTTGACGCTGCAATTCCTTTGTTTCTTCCGGATTTGCTTTGTAAGCTGAACGATTTGGTATCGACGAGCCAGGTACGAAGTCAATATGATGCTCAATTCCACGAAGAGGGGGCACTCCTGCTGGCAGCTCCTCCAGAAAGACATCATCATATTCCTGCAATAAAAACTCGACTTCTATAGGGAGATCCCTAGGAACGTCGGCAAGGTTAGTAGAGTCGTCTTTAGCAATAAGTACAAGAATTAAACCCTTAGACTCTAAAACTAGTTCGACTTCCCCAAGTGTAGCAAATAAGCTACTTTTACTATCTTCTTTAGAAGGCTTATCTGAGTACGCCTTACTACCCTTTACAATCTGTTTCCCCTTCCCCTTTTCTTGTTTCTTCTCAGCTTCCCATTCGGCAAGCTTATCTTTCATCCTGAAAGACTCAGCACGAACATCTTGGGGTGGCAGTGGCAGAAATGTATGGATCTTGCCCCGTTGGCAGACCGAGTAGGTGTTGGCAACTGCATCGTTTGTTGCCTTCATATCAAAGAGCCATGGGCTACCCAGGAGAATGTGGCACGCCTCCATAGGGAGCACATCACAAGTAACTTCTCCTTCAAACTTCCAATAGCATATGGTACTCTGACCTGTTTGTTGACTAGGTACCCTTCTGAGTTGTCGAGCCATTGGAGCCGGTACGGATGCGGATGGGTGATGGTGGGGAGATTTAGCTTCTCGACCATGTATACACTGGCGACATTTGTGCAGCTTCCCCCATCAACTATGAGAACAACAACTCTACCATTTACCTTAGCACGGGAATGGAAGATGTTGGTTCGTTGACTTGAGTCCTGGACGACGGATGTAGTCAAAGAGCGAGCAACTATAGAAAGGTGAGTGTCACCGTAAGGTTGGTGAATATCCTGCTCTGTATCTGACTTACCCTCGTGGGTTAAATCCGCGAAGGGATTAACAAGTTCGTCTTCATCCTCCTCAGAGATGTAGTCGCCATCATGCCCAAGAAGAACTCTTCTGATGTTAGGGCAATCGCGTATCATATGGCCACACCCAGAACACTTGTGACAAGTGATGTCGTGGATTGGCTTCTTGGGAGTGAACGACGTTTTAGCTGAGGATGAAGATGAGGTGGATGGTGCAGCCTGGATAGCTTTGCGTTCAAAGTTGAACGGCTTCTTGGCGGGTGGAGAGTACACCAGATTCTTCCTCCAGGAGGCTGGGGCGCTTGATGGCGTCGTAACTGGTTGGACAGTTTTCATGTATTCCTCCATTACCCTGGCTTTGTGTAGCATGTCTGTTCGGCTGGTAGCATTCTGCAATTCCACCACTAACGCTATCTCTCTATTTAAGCCGGTGAGAAAGCGAGCCATACTGGCTGCATCATCCTCATAGACATTGGCCCTGATCTTGGCCATCTCTAACTTTTTGTAATATTCATCTACAGTCAAAGAGCCTTATGCAAGTGTATGTAATTTCTTATACAATTCTCTAAAATAATACGCAGGAACGAAAGTCTTACGCATTGCTGTAGTCAGATCAAACCATGATAGAGGCGGAGCTCGAGCTCTCATAGGCCGTGTGTTGCGCCTTTGGTCCAACTCTTGATTCCACCAAACAAGTGCATATTCAGTGAAATTTACCACCGCGAGTGGAGCCTTCTTGTGCTCGGGAATCGAGTGGAGCTCAAAAATTCTCTCCATCTTAATCTCCCAGTCTAAGTATTCTTCTGGATTGGTACCGCCTGCAAAGGATGGCACCGTTGTCTTTAATTGACTTAGACCATCGTAAGGCTTGTCGTTGGCGCCGGCGTTGGGGTGAGGGATGTGTTCCTCCTCCTCTGCTTCGCGCCTGGCGTCTTGGACAGCCTTAATATCTGCGACCTCGCCACTAAGGTCTGCGAATTGTGCTGATAGTTTCGCAATTGCAGCCAGAAGTTGCTCATTTTCGACGGATCCGAAACTACCTCCTGACATTATAAGTAACCAAAAAAAAGATTCCTGCTAAGAACAAGGAAAAATGAGTAGAGTAACCTTACTCCCTTGTCCCCCAAGTAGTGCCCTCCTAACAAGCTACACACAAACCAGTGTATTCACTCGTAGGGTTGGCGGCCCTTGTATACTGTATCGCTCAGCCTTTTACCTCAATCCTATATACAAGTCAAAGTTCTCAGATATTGAGAAAAGGTAATAAGCAACAAGTAAATCACACAAGCACGAAACTATATAGGAATGTAGCAAAGAAAATTTTCAAAAATAGAACTTGGTTCTATTTGTTTGAAAAACTTTTGAAAAAGAAATTTTTTTTATGGTATAACTCGAATAAGATGTGCACACAAAGGAACTTTCGGGGTGAATTTCTCAAAGTTCAAGAAATTAATGTAATGCGCACGATGACAAAATTCAAGTTATAGTGCAGAGTAGGCGTATAAGGTAGCACGAAAAGTATTCAGTTTAAGGAGAAAACAGGGCAATTCAAGTGAAAGAAGCAAGAAATAATGAGCATATTTGAACGAATCAGGAATATGACTACCCTAGATGTGATCACCTACCCAATTGGTAATCAAGAAACCAATTCCCACTAATTAAGAGCTTCTAGAAAAATATACCCCAAAGTTGCGAATATAGTAACCCCTCTGCAGAAATGTGAAATTCCAAAATTTTGAGTGCCCCGAAAAAAAAAGTGATTTTTACTCTTTTTTTTTTTTTTTTTTTGCTAACCACTGATTTTAGAAGCAAGGGGTAAGAATGTAGCACAGAGAATTCACAAATTGCATAAACAAAGTGAGCTACTGAACTTCAACCGCAGAACTCACTATAGAAATTGCACAAAGGGAGTAACAAATTAAATCGCAAGTTAGCCTTGTTTTTTGTCGCTAAAAGAAGGTCGAATGGACCCTAGGATTTGTAGCAATCAAACCCTAGTGCCGCTAGGTGGTGACCTTTTGTGTGTTGCAAAACCGACCCACCAGAAGGACTCTAGGATCCGATTGATAGCAACACTTTGGAGCGGTTTTGAAAAACTGAAAAAAAAAATTCTCGATATTTCCTTTTCTTTTCAGAAAAAATTTCAGTTTTTATGTATAAACACAGTAGGGTAGTACCGAAATTTAATTTTCTTAAAAAAAAAATTTCTTAAGAAGGAGCGTTCTAATTCCAAGAATTTCAAGAAGAAATCAAGACTAACAAGGATTAGAAAACACCTGATGATTTGGCCGAGTTACTTCAGCCTCCTCTCGTCATGCAACCAGCCTTGGCTCTGATATCAATTGATATGAACCGGAGTTCACGATGCGGAATACTTGCCAAGGAAAGTCTGGAAATTGCGAGACGCAGCTCTTAACCTCTAGAATCCCTACCTCGGATTCGGCAGTCTACTAAAATTATGCTAAGCTAATTTTAAACACGCAGATCGAACCAAGTTTAAGAACAAAAGAGTCGAAACAAAAGCATGCATTCTAGGCAGAGCAATTACCTAAAAAGCTATAGTTTCTAAACCTATAGTAATTCACAAAGCATGCAAACTACGAAAGCTCAAAATAAGAGAATGATTCAAAAAGTATAAAACTATAAAACTATACTATTCTATTACTTGAATCAAAATTGTGTGTTGAAAAATGAAGAAGAAGACCCCTATTTATAGTTATAGGCAGCCGAATTCTTCAGTACAAGTAGGTAGAAATCAACTGAAATTGGAACTCAATCAAGAGATTGATTCCTTACAAACTGAAACCTAAAAGAACTAGGTTTTAGTTAAAATGCTGAATTCGGTTTTCTCACTAATGTATCTAACCGAAATTCCTAGCTAAATAAAGAAGTAGAAATGAATCAAAACTAAGAAGTAGAAATCAATCAAGAGATAGATCTCTTGAAAAGAAACAAACCTAAAGGAACTAGGTTGGTTTAAGTGATAATATTTCAGTTGTATTAAGAGATAAGGGCAGCCGAAATTTATGAAATTAATTAGAAGTAAAAATGAAATAAACTACTAGAATTAATTGGAGTTGTAAACTCAAACTAACTCCTTTAAAACCCTAACTCAAATTCGGATGTGGGCTGCTCAATTGGGCTTCCAATTTCGGATTCCTCTCCTTCCTTTGGGTCTGGGCTGGCCGAATTTTTACAATGGGCTGCAAGGGAATTCGGCGCAAAACTCAATGGCGTGTCTGTGAAAAGTGTAGGAAGCTTCTGGAAGCTTCCGGAATCATTTATGAAACTCAAATTTTACAAATTCTTCATTTCTTCATGATTCTTCAATTCATACCCATTTTCGAAAATGGTGAGTAAAATGACCATTTTACCCTTCTGACTCTTCTGGGCTTTATCTTCAGGGGTTTGTGCGCCGGATACTATCTGGGCTTGTCGGGAACATTCTTGGACTAGGTTTTCAAGATCGGCCTTGAATTTCCTTGTCCTTCTACATGTCATTGGCCCAATGATATCTACAAATGGATCTCTCTGGAATGGGCTCGGGTCCTGTAGCATAACTGGGCCTCGGTGTAGCACACGAACAGGCTCTGCTTCCTTTCTCGAGTCCTCTGCATCTACTTGTTGATCCTCTCTGCTTGGACTTGTTGACGGACTGGGGATGCCATCATCACAAGGAAAGTCTGATTACGCGGCGTAGCTCGTATGAACTCTTAACTTACCCGAAAATCCAGTTAACAAAAATAAACCAACCTAAGCTAATTTACTCAAGGGATTCGAACCAAGTAAGAAAAGAGGTGAAACATGCGATTTTAATTACGTAGAGCAAATAACCTAATTAAGCTAAGTTTTATGCAATATATAAATTACCAGCAAGCAAAATACATAAAGCAATAAAGGGAGAGTACTCAAACTAATAGTTTTAAGATCTGAATACTTGTTTTAATTATGCTGTTCGGATGCCCTATTTATAGAGTAGGGCAGCCGAAAAAAAAGAAGTAGGAAAGAATTGGAAACCAATCAAGAGATTGATTTCCTTTACAATACCAAAAGCTGAAAGAAGTGGGTAATGGTAAAAATAAAAGAAAATTCGGTCACCCTTAAGATAAGGCAAATTATAAGTAAAAACAAGAAAGAAAAGGTGATGTGGACGGATGTACACATGCGGATAAAGTTGCCAAGGACCTTGTGACTAAGTGACAAGCTCTTACAAACCTTTAACTCATGTTCGGATTTGATAAAACAAAGAAAAAACTATCCTGACCAACTTGTTTATAAACTCGAACCAAGTGCAAGAAAGAGGTGTGAAATATGCGAATAATTAGGCAGAGCAAGAACCTAATTAGCTAAGTTTCATGCAATTATGTAAATTACGACATGCAAATACATAAAGCAATAAAAGGAGGTACTTCAAACACTAAGTTTTTGATCTGAAATACACTAATTATTATTGATGATTTCAGTCCCTTTATATAGATGTAGGGCAGCCGAAAATAATACAAGAATTAGAAGAAGAAAAGAAGTAGAATTGGAAATTAACCAAGAGGTTAATTTCTTGTACAATTACCAAACCCGAAAAGAAGTAGGAATGGTAAGGAAAAGGAAAATAAATTTCGGTCAAGCCTTATTTCTTTTTAGGCAGCCGAAATTACAATCTTAAAACAAGAAGGAAAAGAATAAAATTCCTACTCCAAAAAGAATAAGGAACCCTTTTTGGAAACTAACTTAAAAGAATAAAAGAAACAAGTTAATTACTAAAAAGAAAATCCGAAAATCCCTAATTATTTAAGGGAGCCGTGTGGGCTTGCTTTGTGGGCTAGCCGTGAGCTTCCTCTTGCTTTCTTGGGCTGGCCGAAGCTTGTGGGCTTTGGTTCCATGAGTTTGGGTCGGCCCAATGTGTAGGGAATTTCATGAATTGTTTCTTTAAAGCCCAAGAACCTTCCGGCATCGTCAAGACTTCAAGAAACAACCTTCTTCTTTAATGTGAAGTGCTGAATTGAGCCTCTTCTTCAAAGATTGTTAGAAGAGTTGCAATTTGAACAGTTCCTCCATTTTCCTCCAAGGCGTGAGCTTCCATTTGGCGTCCATCTTTCTGACTCATAATGTGTGTTGTTTTCGCCCTTGATGTCCTCATCAAAAGGAATTGAAAATCTGATGTGAACTCTTGATTTCAACTTGTGAAAAAAGAACTCAATGTGGAAAATTGCCAAGGAAAGTCTGTATGCAAGACGCAGCTCTCAAAACTCTAGAATCCTTACCCTTGAATTCAGCAGACTACTAATTTAACAAGTTAAATTAAACACGCAATTCGAACCAAGTGGAGAATAATAGAGGCGAAACAAAGTATGCAATTAGATAGAGCAATTATCTAATTAGCCTATAGTTCCTGTACTTTAGCAATTAACAAGCATGCAAATTACTTAAGCCAAAATAAAGAAGAGTGAATAATAAAGTATAAACTTTCATTCAATTAATCACTGTTGAATTATGAAGTGCAGCACCCCTATTTATAGGTATAGGGAGCACGAAATTTACACAAGAAAATAAGGAAAGAAAACATAAAATTGGAACTTAATCAAGAGATTAAGTAACTCACAAAAATCAGCAAGAAAAAGGAACTTACTTGCTGAAAAAGTAAAAGAAAAGAAGGGAAAATTTCTTCTTCCATAAGGAAAGGTTGTGAACGAAATTCTCAAGGAAAAAGGAAGGAAAAATTCAGATTTTACCTTTAAAGAAAAGGGAAAACCAAAAAATAAAGGAGAAAGGAAAAGAGAAAACTATGAAGAAAATCAGGTAACATGCACAAAACCTTAATTCTCCCCCTAACCCTAACCCTAATTGTGAATTACTTCTCCTTGGGCTTGGGCTTGGCCGAATGTGGGTTCATGGAGTAGACTTGATGGATTCGGCCCAATTGATGTAGCATGATGATGTAGATGTAGGAAGCTTCTGGAAGCTTCTGAAATATTTCAGAAGCTCAAAAAACATTTCACTTCTAAAATTCTTCAAACTTTATGAAATCTCCATTTCTTCACTGGAAACACTAGTAGTTACCATTTCCACCATTTCTGTAACTTGTAAATACCATTTCCACCATTTCCGCAACTTGGAAATACCATTTCTACCATTTCCTTAGCTGGGATGATTAGTATTCACTATTTCCACCATTTCCACTTTGATGGTGAGTAGGGTAACTCTTGTAATCTTCATTTCCTTCTCATTAAGGTCATTGGAGCTTTCCTTTGTCTTCGTAGATTCTGACTCATAACTTGTGTTGTCTTAGCCTTGGATTTACTCATCAAAATCCTACTCCAAAAAGGAGATCAAGAAGGCATCCTTTTTGGAATGTAACAAACTAAGGGCAAAATAGGAAACATGCACAAACCCTTATTTTTCCCCAAACCCTAAACCTTTATGATGAGGACATCCCAAGTCCACAGAAAAGTCCACAAGCAAGTGAGTCCAGAGAAGCTAAGAAGGTTCGGGTTCTACACCGAGGTCCAACAATGCTTCAGGATCCAAGTCCATATCAAATTGATCCACTTGTAGACATCATTGGGCCAATGACCAGAAGCAGAGCAAAGAAGGTTCAAGAGACACTCAACAACCTTGTACAAGCCTGCCAACAGGACGCTCAATTGATCGTAGAAGCCAACACCTTGGAGAACAAAGACGGAAAGGTTCAAATTGCAACTCTCCTTACAATTCTTGAAGAAGAGGCGCAATTCCCCAATCCACAATGAAGAAGAAGGCTGTTTCTTGAAGTTCTTGAAGACGCCGGAAGGTTCTTGGACTTTAAAGAAACATTTCTTGAAGTTCTTGGTTTTTCTTAAAATTCTTGAATTTCATATTTTGCAGAATCTTGAAGAATCTTGAAGAATCTTGAAAATCTTGATTCCGAAATGATTCCGGGAGGTTCCAGAAGATTCCAAAAGCTCCCTACATCATTCCATAATGCGACATCAACAATTGGGCCGACCCAACTCATGGAGTCCATTCCACAAAGTCCGCCAGCCCACAAAGAAGCCCACACGGCCAAGCCTAGTCCATTAGGGTTGGAAATTAAGGGTTAGGGTTTGGGGGAAAATAAGGGTTTGTGCATGTTTCCTATTTTTCCCTTAGTTTAATTAGTTTCCAAAAAGGGTTCCTTCTTGATCTCCTTTTTGGAGTAGGAGTTTTATTCTTTTCCTTCTTGTTTTCAAATTGTAATTTCGGCTACCACTAAGAATTAGGTGACCGAAAATTTCCTTTCCTTTTTTACCATTACCCACTTCTTTCAGGGTTTGGTATTGTAAAGGAAATCAATCTCTTGATTGATTTCCAATTCTAAGTCTTTTACTACTTCTTTTAGGTACAATTTTCGGCTGTCCCTTAGCCTATAAATAGGCAGCCGAATTCCATAAATTAATACAAGTATTCAGATCATAAAACTATTAGTTTTGAGTACTCTCCCTTTACTGCTTTATGTATTTTGCATGCTTGTGATTTACATATTGCATGAAACTTAGCTAATTAGGTTAATTGCTCTACCTAATTATTTGCATGTTTCAATTTTCTCTTTACTTGCTTCGATAATTGCATGTTAGATTAGCTTAGGTTAATTTACTTGTTTATGGTTTTCGGGTAAAGAGTAAGACCCATACGAGCTACGCCACTTAATCAGACTTTCCTTGGCAACTTTCATCCGCATGTGTACAACCGTCCACATCAATTGGTATCAGAGCTTAGGAGTGGTTTCGTGGCTGGAGAAGGTCGAAGTAACCCGACCGAATCTTTATCAGGTGTTTTCTTTTCCTTGTTAAGTCTTGTTCGTCTTGAAATTCTTGGATTTAGAATGCATCTTCTTGGGGAAATTTTTTTTTCTTTCAAGCTTGAATTTTGGTTTTTGGTGCTGGTTACCCTATCTTAAAATCGAAAATTCCTTAGAAAAATTGAACCAAATTTTAAAGTACTGAAAAACGCAACTTAGGGTTTTCATATTACCTTCTTTTTGCGAAAAGCTTGTACTGTTTTGGGGCTGTTTTTCTTACATTAAAATCGCATATCCCTTGTTATCAACTCACAAAGAAATTTGGACTTTAGAAATCCACTTAGGGTTCGGTTTTTGGCTAAAAAGGGTTTCGGTTTTTGGTTGTATTTTTAGTCGCCTTGCTTGCGACACTAGGGTTTGGAGAGACACTTTAGTGTTGCTGCTTTTTGCGTCTAAATTGCTGGGTTCTTGCAACTATTTTCTACCCCTCTTATGCTGATTTTGTGAAAGTTGGTGAGTTTTTGCGGTTGATGTTAAGCACCTCACCTTATCTGCGTATTGTGATTTGCATGCACTTGTTTTGGATACCTCGTTTTGAATTCTTGAAAATATAGTGAATTCTTAATTTTGTGTCCTTGTGCTGCTGAGATTATCCCTGGGAATTAGTTAGTGAGTCAAAATTGCACTTTGCTGGCCCTTGGGTTTTCGTTTCTAAATATCGCATATTGCTAAATTTTTTCGGCCACTTAGGGGGTTTTAAATTCGTAATTGGACTGTTTGCATATTGAAAGAATTAATAATTTGCTGGGATTGGTTTCTTTGATTACCTATTGGGTGGGTGATCTCTTCTTTGGGTAGTTTGGGACTTTCCTAAAGTTGTTTCAACTTTGCTTATTTTTCTTGATTCTATTCAATTCTTGAATTGCCCTGCTTTCAACTGCTAGTATATCTTTTTAAGCGACCTGACCATTTACTCTTGAATTATAGTTTGGATTTTGTCATCGTGCACACCCATCTTTTCTGAAATTTGAGGGCTTCACCCCGAAATTTCCTTGTTGTGTACCTCTTATCTGAACTATATTCCAACTATCGTTTGCGAAAAGATTTTTAACATCAAAATAGAACCAAGTATCTATTTTTTGAAAATTTGTGCTTTTTCCTTAAGTATCATTGCTGTGTATGAATTACTGTTTGCCTTATACATTTGTAAATACCGGGAGGTAGAATGGAAAAAGGCTTGAGTGAACATACTATAACGGCGCCACCCTAGAGTGAAACACTGGTTTGTGTGTAGCTGTTAGGTGGGATACACTTGAGGGACAAGGGGGTAAGGTTACTACTCATTTTTCCTTGTTCTTAGCAGACAGATTTTTGCTGATTACCGATGTCAGGAGGAGGTGCTTCTGCCCCTTTGGGGAGTGAGTAAATACTGGCTGCAATAGCGCAACTCTCTGTGCAATTTGCTACCCCCACGGAGGAGGTCACTAAATTACGCACCGAACGAGAACAACGACGTACAGAGTCAGAGGATGATATGGCAGCACCTAACAACAATGCCGCTGCCAAGCCTTTCGAGGGTCTCAGTCAATGCAAAACGACTGTTCCACCCTTTGCCGGCGGTACGAATCCGGAGGATTACTTAGACTGGGAGATGAAAATGGAGCGCATCTTTGAGCTTCATGCAATCCCAGAACACAAGAAGGTCCCACTCGCGGTGGTACATTTCACGAACTATGCCCTGGTCTGGTGGAATCAAGAGATGGACCAACGAAGGAATACGCGTCCAATGCGGGCCCGTGCTCCGCCTCTAACTTGGTTTGATTTGACTACTTCTATGCGTAGAACTTTTGTTCCTGATTATTATTTTAGAGAATTGTATAGGAAATTACATACTCTTGTACAAGGTTCTTTATCTGTAGACGCATATTATAGAAAGTTAGAGATGGCCAAAATTAGGGCAAATGTACAGGAAGACGAAGCTGCTTCAATGGCTCGTTTTCTTAATGGCCTAAACAGGGGTATAGCTTTAGCGGTTGAACTTCAGAATGCTACAACTCTGACGGACATGTTGCACAAAGCTCGGGTCATGGAGGAATACCTGAAGATAGTTCCACCCGTCCAGGTGCCTACCAGCGCCCCACCGGCTTGGAGAAAAAATCTGGTTTACTCTCCACCAGCTAAGAAGCCGTTCACGTCAGAAAGGAAGGCTATAGTCCCCGCCACCACCTCGTCTTCATCCCAATCCAGAACGCCATCAACACCTCGGCAATCCATCAGCAATGTCACTTGCCACAAATGCTCAGGCCGTGGCCACTACATGCACAATTGCCCTAACATCCGGAAGGTCTTATTGGGGCAAGATGGTGAGTACATTTCCGAAGAGGATGAAGAAGATCAAACTGTTGACCCCTTGCAGGAGTTAACTGACAGCACTCCGTCTGCACCAGTGGAGCAATTCAAATTCATAGAAGAAGATCCCAATCAGAACTTAGTTACTCGCACCTTGACTACAGCTGCTGTCCAGGATACGTCTTAATGGACAAACATCTTCCACGCCAGGACTAAGGTAAATGGGAAGTTGTGTGTTCTGATCATTGATGGAGGGAGTTGCTCAAATGTGGCCAGCGAATATATGGTCGAAAAACTGAAGCTCCCTATAATCAATGATCCACGTCCTTATCGGCTCCAATGGCTCGACAGCTCAGATGGCTACAGAGTCACCAAGCAGGTAAGCGTACCATAGGCTATTGTAAGTTCGAATCCACTGTTTTATGTGATGTTCTGCCAATGGAGGCTTGTCACATTCTGCTCGGACGACCATGGCTCTTTGACCGGAAGGCAACGCATGATGGGGTCGCCAACACTTACTCGGTCTACCAGGTGGGCAAGATCCACACGTTTCTCCCTATGCCACCTAATGAAGTGCGTTCAGAAGCAATCCGCAAGAAGGACGCCATCGCCAAATGGGAAGCTGAAAAGTGCCTGGATAAGGGGAAGGGGAAAGAACTTGTAATGGGTAGTAAGGCGAACTCTGATAAGCCTAATCAGGAAGAAGTTAAGAATCGCTGTTTTGCTACAGTAGGGGAAATAGGCCAAGTGTTACATAACAGCGGTGATGTACTAGTTTTAGTATGTAAAGATACTTGTGCTAACCCTGAAGATATCCCTCGGGATATCCCTGTAGAAGTTGATTGTTTGTTGCAGGAATTCAACGATGTCTTTCTAGAAGAGCTGCCGCAGGGATTGATGCCTCTGCGTGGGATTGAACATCAAATCGACTTCATACCTGGCGCACCTATTCCAAATCGACCTGCCTACAAAGCAAATCCGGAGGAAACAAAGGAGTTGCAAAAGCAGATCGACAAGCTTTTGGCTAACGGTCAGGTAAGGGAATCTCTAAGTCCTTGTGATGTACCTGTAATTCTAGTCCCTAAGAAAGATGATACATGGAGAATGTGTGTTGATTGTAGAGCTGTTAATAAAATAACAATCAAGTATAGCCATCCTATCCCTAGGATTGATGACATGTTAGAAGATTTGTAAGGCTCAACAATTTACACTAAAATAGATCTTACACAGGGCTATCATCAAATTCGCATGAGGGAGAGGGATGAATGGAAAACTGCTTTTAAAACTAAATTTGGTTTGTATGAGTGGTTAGTCATGCCCTTTGGCCTAACAAATGCACTTAGTACTTTTATGAGATTAATGAATCATGTGCTTAGAAAGTTCATAGGGAAATTTGTTGTGGTTTATTTTGATGATATCTTGATCTATTCTAGAGACATGAAATCGCATGTAGAACACAGTCGCTTGGTGTTAATTGAATTGCGTGCTAATAAGTTGTATGCCAATGTGAAGAAATGTACTTTCTGTGTTTCGGAAGTTATCTTTCTCAGTTTTGTAGTCTCTAAAGAAGGTGTCAAAGTTGACGACGCCAAGGTGAAAGCCATTAGGGAGTGGCCCACACCAACCTCGGCCGCACAGGTAAGGTCTTTCCATGGTTTGGCTGGATTTTACCGACGGTTTGTGAAGGATTTTTCCACCAAAGCAGCTCCTCTTAATGATTTGTGCAAAAAGAATGTTCCATTCATGTGGGGGCAAGCTCAGGAAAACGCCTTTATGGTTCTTAAGCATGATCTCACTCATGCACCTGTTTTAGCATTACCTGATTTTGATAAAGTGTTTGAACTAATGTGTGATGCATCAGGTATAGGAATTGGCGCAGTTTTAATGCAAGAACGCAAGCCAATCGCCTTTTTCAGTGAGAAGTTAAAAGGGGCTGCCTTAAATTATCCAACTTACGATAAGGAGCTCTATGCAGTGGTCCGTGCTTTCGAGACTTGGTCACATTATTTAATGGCCAAGGAATTTGTTGTACACAGTGATCACGAGTCCCTTAAACACTTAAAGGGACAGAATAAGTTAAATAGACGTCATGCTAAATGGGTTAATTTTATTGAAACTTTCCCTTACATTATTAAGTATAAGAAAGGTAAAGATAATTTGGTTGCTGACGCTCTAACTCGCAAGTATGAAATTCTGGCTGTTTTAGATCATTCTTTGCTAGGATTTGCATATCTAAAAGATTTGTATGCTTCTGATAGTGATTTTTCAAATTTATACAAAGCATGTTAATCTGGTGCATTCCATAAGTACTATAAATAGGATGGTACTTGTTTAGGGAACATAGGTTATGCATCCCTCGTAGTTCTACTAGAGAATTACTGGTTCGTGAAGCTCACAATGGGGGTCTTATGGGTCATTTTGGTGTGCATAAAACACTTGAAGTGTTACAGGAACATTTTTATTGGCCTCATATGCGAAAAGATGTACAGCATGTTTGCACTCGTTGTATTAATTGCTTAAAAGCTAAATCTACATCTAAACCTCATGGACTTTACACGCCTTTACCTATTCCTTCTTTACCTTGGACTGACATTTCAATGGATTTTATTCTAGGTCTTCCGAGGACGCAAAGAGGTAATGACTCTTTATTTGTCGTAGTTGATCGATTTTCTAAAATGGCTCACTTTATTCCTTGCAGGAATCAGATGATGCCAAACATGTTGCCGACTTGTTCTTTCACGGAATAGTTTGGCTTCATGGAATTCCGTGCACCATTGTCTCTGATCGCGATGTCAAATTTCTGAGTTACTTTTGGAAGACTTTGTGGTCACGCCTCGGCACAAAACTCCTGTTTTCGACTACAAGTCATCCCCAGACGGATGGTCAGATGGAAGTCACCAACCGCACCGTTGGCAATCTACTTCGGGCCTTAATACAGAAGAATCTAAAGCGTTGGGAAGAAATCTTGCCGGTTGCAGAGTTTGCCTACAACCGCACCAAGCACTCCTCAACAGGGTTCTGTCCATTCGAAGTTGCCTACGACTTCACTCCTTTGACGGTGATGGATCTCAACCCTTTGCCGCTAAAGGAACAGGTTAATCTCAACGGTGCCAAGAAGGTTGAAACCGTCAAACGCCTACATGCCAAGGTTAGGGCGAACCTTGAGAAGAATTACGCCAGAGCCGCCGCCCATGCAAACCAACAGCGCAAGGCTGTGAACTTTGAACCAGGCGACTGGGTTTGGGTTCACATGAGGAAGGAACGATTCCCTGCTGTGAGGAGGACGAAACTCTATCCCCGGGAAGATGGGCCTTTTCAAATCGTATCCAAGATGGGGCCTAATGCCTACAAGCTTGATTTACCAGGTGAGTTTGGTGTTAGTACTTCATTTAATGTTGCTGACTTGTCTCCTTTTACTTCTGAACAGGGTGAAGATTTGAGGTCAAATCCTTTTCAACCGGGAGGGGATGATGAGGACATCCCAAGTCCACAGACAAGTCCACAAGCAAGTGAGTCCAGAGAAGCTGAGGAGGTTTGGGTTCTACACCGAGGTCCAACAATGCTTCAGGATCCAAGTCCATATCAAAGGGATCCACTTGTAGACATCATTGGGCCAATGACTAGAAGCCAATGACTAGAAGCAGAGCAAAGAAGGTTCAAGAGACACTCAACAACCTTGTACAAGCCTGCCAACAGGACGCTCAATTGATCGTACAAGCCAACGCCTTGGAGAACAAAGACTAAAAGGTTCAAATTGCAACTCTCCTTACAATTCTTGAAGAAGAGGCGCAATTCCCCAATCCACAATGAAGAAGAAGGCTGTTTCTTGAAGTTCTTGAAGACGCCGGAAAGTTCTTGGACTTTAAAGAAACATTTCTGGAAGTTCTTGGTTTTTCTTAAAATTCTTGAATTTCATATTTTGCAGAATCTTGAAGAATCTTGAAAATCTTGATTCTGAAATGATTCCGGGAGGTTCCAGAAGATTCCAGAAGCTCCCTACATTATTCCATAATGCGACATCAACAATTGGGCCGACCCAACCCATGGAGTCCATTCCACAAAGTCGGCCAGCCCACAAAGAATCCCACACGGCCAAGCCTAGTCCATTAGGGTTGGAAATTAAGGGTTAGGGTTTGGGGGAAAATAAGGGTTTGTGCATGTTTCCTATTTTGCCTTTAGTTTAATTAGTTTCCAAAAAGGGTTTCTTCTTGATCTCCTTTTTGGAGTAGGATTTTTATTCTTTTCCTTCTTGTTTTCAAATTGTAATTTCGGCTACCACTAAGTATTAGGTGCCGAAAATTTCCTTTCCTTTTTTTACCATTACCCACTTCTTTCAGGGTTTGGTGATGAGGGCATCCAAAGTCAAGCAACAAATCAAAGTCAACAAGCAAGTGGTTCCGGAGAAGCTGAGGAGGAGGTTCGAGTTCTACATCGAGGCCCGACAATGCTTCAGGATCTAAGCCCATATTAGAGGGATCCACTTGTAGACATCACTGGGCCCATGACCAGAAGCAGAGCGAAGAAGGTTCGAGATGCACTCAACAACCTTGTTCAAGCTTGCCATCAGGATGCTCAGCAGATTATAGAAGCTCACGCCTTGGAGCAAAATGAAGGAAATGTGAACTCTAAGAGCGTGAGTTTGAGAATTCTAAGAGCTCGCCGCTTAATCACAAGGTCCTTGGCAACATTATCCGCATGTGTACAACCGTCCACATCAATTGGTATCAGAGCTACGGAGTGGTTTCGTGGCTGGAGGAGGTCAACCGACCAACTCTTTTCCAGGTGTTTTCTTTGACTTATCTTGAAATTTGGATTAGACTTCATCTTCTTGGGGAATTTTTTTTTCTTTCAAGCTTTCAATTTGCGATTTTTTTGTACTTTTTCCATCTTTAAAAATAGCAAAATTTTCTTAAATACCCGGTCTGCCCTTGCTGAAATTCAGAAATTAAATCGGGTTTAGAAAACAAAAATGGGGTTTTAGAAAAATCGGGTTTTAGAATTTTTGAAGGGTTCGGTTTTGTGCTTCATTAAGGGGTTCGGTTTTTGGCTTCCTTAGGGTTTTGGTTTCTCAAATTTTAAACCCTAAACCCTAACCCTAAACCCTAAACCCTAAACCCTAAACCCTAACCTAGGGTTTCGGTTTTCAGTTTGGTTTTTCGTTTTGGTTTTTCAGTTCAGTTTTTTAGTTTCGGGTTATAGCTTCGGTTTGCCTACAAGGCTAGGGTTTTCGGTTCTTGCTTGGGTTTATATATTGCTGGGCTTATTGCGAATTAATTCTACCCCTTTTGTGCTGTTTTTGTTGAGAAATAGTGAGTTTTTGCGGTTGATGTTAAGCAGCTCACTTGTTTGCGCATTGTAAAATTTCGTTTTGCGAAAAGATTTTTCAAAATAGAACCAAGTGTCTATTTTTTTTTGCGAAAATTTGCTTCTTTCTTA
The DNA here is from genome assembly GCA_016801395.1 of Leptodermis oblonga. NCBI lineage: Eukaryota > Viridiplantae > Streptophyta > Magnoliopsida > Gentianales > Rubiaceae > Leptodermis > Leptodermis oblonga. Next base: position 50,448 of record VMRK01000192.1, read on the forward strand.
AGTGTCATTGCCTTTGTGTGAATTGCTACTTGCCTAATACATTTATCAATACCGGGAGGTAGAGTGGAAAAAGGCTTGAGTGAAACACATTATACCGGGTGCCACCCTAGAGTGAAACACAGGGTTGTGTGTAGCTGTTAGGTGGGAAACACTTGGGGGAATAAGGGGGTAAGGTTATTTCTCACTTTTCCTTATTCTTAGCAGACAGGTTTTCGTTTTCTTTAACCAATGTCAGGTGGAGGTGCTCCTAACCCATTGGGGAACGAGCAAACCCTGGCTGCAATTGCGCAACTCTCTGCGCGATTTGCTACACTCACGGAGGAAGTCGCCGAAATCAGGACTGAACGGGAGCAACGCCGCACAGACTCAGACGACGATGTAGCCGCACCAGGCACCAACGGTGCAGACCAGCCTTTCGCAGGCCTCAGTCAGTGCAAGACGACCGTTCCGCCCTTTGCCAGAGGCACGAATCCAGAGGACTATCTCGACTGGGAGATGAAGATGGAGCGCATTTTTGAACTTCATGCGACCCCGGAACATAAGAAAGTCCAACTCGCAGTGGTCCATTTCACAGACTATGCCCTAATCTGGTGGAACCAACAAATGGATCAACACAGAAACACGCGCCCCATGCGGGCCCGTGCTCCGCCTCTCTCATGGTTTGATTTGACTACATCTATGCGTAAAACCTTTGGGCCTGATTACTATTTTAGAGAATTGTATAGGAAATTACATGCTCTTGTACAAGGTTCTATGTCTGTAGATGAATATTTTAGAAAGTTAGAAATGGCAAAAATTAGGGCTAATGTACAGGAAGATGAGCCCGCCTCAATGGCTCGTTTTCTTAATGGTTTGAATAGGGGTATAGCTTAAGCTGTTGAATTGCAAAATGCTACGACTCTGACAGACATGCTGCACAAAGCTCGAGTGATGGAGGAATACCTGAAGTCCGTTCCACCTATCCGGATGCCTACAAGCGCCCCACCAGCCTGGAGAAAGAATCCGGTATATTCTCCACCAGTAAAGAGGCCGATCCAGTCAGAGAGAAAAGCTATAGTTCCTGTCGCCACTTCTTCTTCATCGCAGGCCAGAACGCCATCAACTCCCAAACAGTCCATCAGCAACGTAACTTGCCACAAGTGTTCAGGCCGTGGCCACTACATGCGGGATTGTCCAAATATCCGGAAGGTCTTGTTAGGACAAGATGGTGAGTACATTTCAGAGGAGGACGAAGAAGAACCAACCGTTGACCCTTCACAGGAGTTAACTGACAGCACTCCGTCTGCACCAGTGGAGCAATTCGAGTTCCTTGAAGAAAATCCATCTCAGAACTTGGTTACTCGCACTCTGACTACAGCTGCTGTCCCAGACACCACTCAGCGGGCAAACATCTTCCACGCTAGAACAAAGGTAAATGGCAAGTTGTGTGTTCCGATAATTGATGGAGGGAGCTACACAAACGTTGCTAGTGAATACATGGTTGACAAGCTGAAGCTTCCTGTCATCAATCATCCACGTCCTTATCGGCTACAATGGCTCGACAGCTCAGACGGCTACAGAGTCACTAAGCAGGTAAGCGTACCATACGCTATCGGTAAGTTCGAATCCACTATTTTATGTGATGTTCTGCCAATGGAGGCTTGTCACATTCTACTCGGACGACCATGGCTCTTTGACCTGAAGGCAACACATGATGGGGTCGCCAACACTTACTCGGTCTGCCAGGAGGGCAAGATCCACACGTTCCTACCCATGCCACCTCACGAAGTGCGATCCGAAGCTGTTCGAATCAAAGATGCAATCGCGATTTGGGGAGCTGAGAAGTGCCAAGAGAAGGGTAAGAGGAAAGAAATTGCAAAGGGTAGTAAGGCGAACTCTGATAAGCCTGATCAGGAAAAAGTTAGAAATAGTTGTTTTGCTACTAAGGGAGAGATAGGTCAAGAGTTAGACAACAATGATGATGTACTGGTTTTAGTCTGTAAAGATAGTTGTACTAACCCTGATGATATCCCTCGGGATATCACTATAGAAGTCTCTTCTTTGTTGCAGGAATTCGCTGATGTCTTTCCAGAAGAGTTGCCGCAGGGTCTGCCGCCACTTCGAGGAATTGAACATCAGATTGATTTCATCCCTAGCGTACCAATTCCGAACAAGCCTGCCTACAAAGCAAATCCGGAGGAAACAAAGGAATTGCAGAGACAAATAGACAAGCTGCTCGCGAATGGTCAGGTAAGGGAATCTCTAAGTCCTTGTGATGTACCTGTTATTCTAGTCCCTAAGAAAGACAGTACATGGAGAATGTGTGTTGATTGTAGAGCTGTAAATAAGGTAACAATCAAGTATAAGCATCATATCCCTAGGCTTGATGACATGTTAGAAGATTTGCATGGTTCTACTATTTACACGAAAATAGATCTCACACAGGGCTATCATTAGATTCGCATGAGGGAGGGGGAAGAATGGAAAACTGCTTTTAAGAGTAAGTTTGGTTTATATGAGTGGTTAGTCATGCCCTTTGGTCTCACAAATGCACCTAGTACTTTCATGAGGTTAATGAATCATGTGCTTAGAAAGTTTATAGGTAAATTTGTTATTGTGTATTTTGATGATATTCTGATCTATTCTAGAGATTATGAATCGCATGTTGAACATCTTCGTTTGGTTTTAATTGAATTGCGTGCTAATCAATTATATGCCAAGATGCAAAAATGTACTTTTTGTGTTTCGGAGGTTGTTTTTCTCGGTTTTGTAGTCTCTGCGGAAGGTGTCAAAGTTGATGATGCCAAGGTGAAGGCCATTAGGGATTGGACGTTGCCAACTTCGGCCGCACAGATTCGGTCATTCCATGGATTGGCTGGATTCTACAAACGGTTTGTGAAGGATTTTTCCACTAAAGCCGCGCCTCTTAATGATCTTTGCAAGAAGAATGTTCCATTTGTGTGGGGGCAGGCTCAGGAACACGCCTTTACTATTTTAAAGCATGATCTCACTCATGCACCTGTTTTACATTACTTGATTTTGATAGAGTGTTTGAACTAATGTGTGATGCATCAGGTGTTGGAATTGGCGCAGTTCTTATGCAGGAAAGAAAGCCAATCGCCTTTTTCAGTGAGAAGCTTAAGGGAGCTGCTTTGAATTATCCTACATATGATAAAGAGCTCTATACTGTTGTCCGCGCATTTGAGACTTGGTCACATTATTTGATGGCTAAGGAATTTGTTGTTCATAGTGATCATGAGTCTCTTAAGCATTTGAAAGGACAGAATAAGTTGAATAGACGTCATGCTAAGTGGGTTAACTTTATTGAATCTTTTCCTTATATTATTAAGTATAAGAAAGGTAAGGATAATTTAGTTGCTGACGCTCTATCTCGCAGGTATGAAATTCTGACAATTTTAGATCATAATTTGTTAGGATTCGCATATCTCAAGGATTTATATGCTTCTGATGTTGATTTTGCTGATTTGTATAAAGCATGTAAATCTGGTGCATTCCAAAAGTACTTTAGACAAGATGGTTTTCTGTTTAGGGAAAATAGGTTATGCATCCCTCGTAGTTCTGCTAGGGAATTACTGGTTCGTGAAGCTCTTAGTGGGGGTCTTATGGGTCATTTTGGTGTGCATAAAACACTTGAACTGTTGCATGAACACTTTTATTTGCCGCATATGCACAAAAATGTACAGAATGTTTGCTCACGTTGCATTAATTGTTTGCAAGCTAAGTCTACTTCTAAACCCCATGGACTTTACACGCCTTTACCTGTGCCTTCTGTACCATGGACTGATATTTCTATGGATTTTATTCTAGGTCTCCCGAGGACGCAGAAAGGTAATGATTCTTTATTTGTCGTTGTTGATCGGCTTTCTAAAATGGCGCATTTTATTCCTTGTAGGAAATCAGATGATGCTAGACATGTAGCTGAGTTATTCTTTCAAGGGATAGTTCGGTTGCATGGAATTCCGAGAACCATTGTCTCTGATCGCGACGTCAAATTTCTGAGTTATTTTTGGAAGACTTTGTGGTCCCGCCTCGACACAAAACTGTTGTTTTCGACTACAAGTCATCCACAGACGGATGGTCAGACGAAAGTCACCAACCACACCGTTGGCAACCTACTCAGGGAGTTAATTCAGAAGAATCTCAAGCGTTGGGAAGACATCTTGCCGGTTTCAGAGTTTGCATACAACCGAACCAAGCACTCCTCAACAGGGTTCTGTCCATTTGAAGTTGCCTACGGCTTTACTCCTTTGACGGTGATGGATCTCATTCCTTTACCGCCCAAGGAACAAGTTAATCCAAACGGTGCAAAGAAAGCTGAAGCTGTGCAACACATACATGCTAATCTGGAGAAGACGTATGCCAAAGCCGCCCCAATGCAAACCAACGGCGCAAGGCTGTGGACTTCGAACCCGGTGACTGGGTTTGGGTTCACATGAGGAAGGAATGATTCCCTGCTGCAAGAAGGACCAAACTCCATCCAAGGGGCGATGGACCTTTTCAGATCGTTTCCAAGATTGGGCCTAACGCCTACAGACTTGATTTACCAAGTGAGTATGGTGTTAGTTCTTCCTTTAATGTTGCTGCTTGTCTCCTTTTGTTCATGAACAGGGTGCTGATTTGAGGACAAATCCTTTTCAACCGGGAGGGGATGATGAGGGCATCCAAAGTCAAGCAACAAATCAAAGTCAACAAGCAAGTGGTTCCGGAGAAGCTAAGGAGGAGGTTCGAGTTCTACATCGAGGCTCGACAATGCTTCAGGATCCAAGCCCATATCAGAGGGATCCACTTGTAGACATCACTGGACCAATGACCAGAAGCAGAGCGAAGAAGGTTCGAGATGCACTCAACAACATTGTTCAAGCTTGCCATCAGGATGCTCAGCTGATTATAGAAGCTCACGCCTTGGAGCAAAATAAAGGAAATGCGCAACATGCGGATTAAGTTGCCAAGGACCTTGTGATTAAGTAGCAAGCTCGTATATGACTCAATCTTACTTTCGAAACTAAGAGAAACAAAGAGAAGCTAACCTAGCTAATTTGTTTTATAGTTTGAACCAAGTGTAAGAAAGAGTTTGAAACATGCGAATAATTAGGTGGAGCAATTAACCTAATTAGCTAAGTTTCATGCAATTATGTAAACTACAACATGCAAATACATAAAGCAATAAAAGGAGGGTACTCAAAACACTAAGTTTATGATCTGAATACGCATGAATTTTATTATGCACGGCTGCCCTATTTATAGGGAGTGAACAGCCGAAAAAGTGAAGAAAAATAATAAGGAAAAGAATTAGAATTGGAAATTAACCAAGAGGTTAATTTATTTTACAATACCAAACCCGGAAAGAAGTAGGAATGGTAAGAAAAGGAAAGAGGAATTCGGTTTTACCATAAACATGTGGCAGCCGAATTTGTAAACTAAAAATAAGGAAAAGAATAAAACTCCTACTCCCAAAAAGAGAACAAGAAGGAACCCTTTTTGGAAACTAACTAAAAGAGTAAAAAGAACTTAATTAATTTAAACTTAAAGAACCCTAACTAATAGCCGTGTGGGCTTGCTTTATGGGCTGGTCCATGCGGCTTCTTGTGAGCTCCTTGGGCTGGCCGAAACTTGTGGGCTGGTCTCCATGAGTTTGGGTCGGCCCAAATTGTAGGGAACTTTAATAATTGTTTCTTTAAAGTCCAAGAACCTCCCGGCATCTTCAAAACTTCAAGAAACAGCCTTCTTCTTTAATGGGAAGTGCTGAATTGCGCCTCTTCTTCAAGAATGGTTAGAAGAGTTGCAATTTGAACATTTCTTTCTTTCTGCTTCAAGGCGTTGGCTTCTTCAATCAACTGAGCGTCCTGATGGAAAGTTTGAACAAGGTTGTTGAGTGCATCTCGAACCTTCTTTGCTCTGCTTCTGGTCATTGGCCCAGTGATGTCTACAAGTGGATCCCTCTGATATGGGCTTGGATCCTAAAGCATTGTTGGGCCTCGATGTAGAACTCGAACCTCCTCAGCTTCTCTGAAACCACTTGCATCTTGACTTGCTTGACTTGTTGCTTGACTTTGGATGCCCTCATCAGGGGGAATATTTTTCTTTCCAAGCTTTGAATTTCAATTTTTGGTAATGTTTTGCATATTTAAAATCAAAATTCTTTCTGAAAAATCAAACCAAATTTTAAGTACTGAAAAATGCAATTTTAGGGTTTAAATTTGGCCTTGTTTTTGTGAAAAATGTGTACTATTTTTGGACTGTTTTTCTTATTTTAAAATCTGAAATTCTTTTCTGAAAACCAAAATTAAATTCTAAACTTTAAATTTGTTAGGCTTCAGGTTTTTTGGTTTATTAGGGTTTCAGTTTTTAAGATTGTAAAAGGGTTGCTGTTTTTTTAATTTTGTGACATTAGGGTTTGAGAGACACTCTTTTGTTGCTGTTTATTTGCAACTTTACAAAGTTGTTTGCAATTTGTGATTTGCATACACTAGTTCTATATACTTTCTTTTGAATTCTTGAAAATATATTGAATTCTTGATTTTGTCCTTGTGCTGCTGAAATTGTCCCTGGGAATCGGTTAGTGACTCAAACTTGAACTTTGTTGACCCTAGGGTTGTTCTTAAAATCGCATAATGGTGCTTTATTGTGGCAAATATTGAGTAAGAATCGTTTCTCCACAGTTTAAAGTGTACTTGCAAAGTTGATAGTGTTCGATTGCCGACACTACTCCCTACAACACTACACTCTAAAACTAAAGATGACTCTTTTCTTCATTGGGAATCTTCTTCTTTTTTGGTGTTCTTGCAAAGTTGATAGTGTTCGATTGCTAACACTACTCCCCACAACTCTACACTGGAATTCTGAGGAATTTTTTGCCACTGGGGGATTTAAATTTTGCAATTTGCTATATCTGCATATTGGGGGATTTGGTAATTAGCTGGGATTGGTTTCTTTTATTACCTATTGGGTAGGTGATCTCTTCTTTGGTTAGTTTTAGGACTTTCCTAAAATTGTTCAACTATGCTAATTTTCTTGATTCTTTTCAATTCTTGAATTGCCCTGCTTTTAACTACTAGTTGTATCTTTTTAAGCTACCTGGACGTTTACTCTTGAATTATAGTTTGGATTTTGTCATCGTGCACACGTCATTATTTCTGAAATTTGAGGGCTTCTCCCCAAAATTTCCTTGTTGTGTACCTCTTATTTAAACTATATTACAAAATATCATTGCGAAAAGATTTTCAACTTCAAAATAGAACCAAGTAACTATTTTTCAAAATTTTTTCTATTTCCTTAAGTATCATTGCTTTTGTGAATTACTGTTTGCTTTATACCTTTGTCAATTGTTGGAGATTGAGTGGTAAAAGGAATGAGTGAACATACTACAAAGAGCGCCACCCTAAAGTGAAACACTGGTTTGTGTGTAGCTATTAGGTGGGATACACTTGGGGGACAAGGGGGTAAGGTTACTACTCATTTTTCCTTGTTCTTGGCAGACAAATTGTCATTTTTTAAACCAATGTCATGTGGGAGTTTTGTTTCCATTGGGAATGAACAATTACTGGCTGCTATTGCGTAGTTCTAAGCGTAATTTGTTTAGGGTTTCGTGCTACGGGGCCCCTTCAATGACGTATAAGGCTACAACATTGTGCAAATTGACCCCTATAGGGAGATTTGGTACCATTGCTGTTTCTCCTTATTTGGCCTCGGCAATTCAGATGGAGACGTTCTTAGAACTCCATGAGATTTCCACTCAACTATAGGGCTTCATGACCACCACTATGGGAAGGTATGATCCTTGTACCATTCAGGTTCCAATGCAGTTTCTTTGCTTATTTCGAGGACGTGAATGGAGGTTTGATTTTCGTGTGAAGTTTTCTCTTATACTTCATACAACTTGCTGAAAATTTGGCTACAAATTATTTGCTCACTAATCAGTTGGTCGGAATACCTCCGAGTAATACTATTCTATTTGTTTTGTAGGGATTCCATAATTTTGGATTGGTGCTTCAAAACGACACATAGCAATGTTGATTGCAGTTCCACGTTATAGTCATGGGACTTCATGCGCCTGAAAATCAAGGTAAGTCACAGTACAAGGTACTACGCCTTTACTTTTACATTGATTCTCCTTCTGCTGGTTACATTAAAATTATGCAATTGTGAATTTGATATGTATCACATGCATAATTCTTTTGTGCTATGTGTTGAGTATGTAGTTACGTTGTTCTAACTATATCTGCCTGTGACTAAACGTTGAGATTTCTTGTTTGATATGTTATCATGCTTGAGGAGTATGGATAAGTTCCTGAGGTTTTAGATGCTTCCTGATAGTTTCTTGCAAGCATCTAGAAGGTTCTTGAAGAATTAAGGATGGTTATCCATGTTCTTGAAATCGTCTTTAAGTTAGCAAGGGGATGCGAGCTCCCCACATCAACACTCACTATGGTTGTGCAATTGAGGGGCATAGCATACAAACTTTGAGCAATTACTGGCTACAATAGCACAACTCTCTGCGCAATTTGCTACCCTCATGGAGGAGGTTGCTGACATGAAGGCCGACAGGGAACAAAGGCTTGCGGAGTCAGGGGAGGACATTCCTGCCAACGACAACAATGCCTTTGCCAAGGCTTTTGAGGGTCTCAGTCAATGCAAAACAACTGTGCCACCCTTCTTAGGCGGCACGAATTCGGAGGATTACTTAGACTGGGAGATAAAGATGGGGCGCATCTTCGAGCTGCATTCAATCCCAGAGCACAAGAAGGTCCCACTCGCGGTGGTAAATTTCACGGACTATGCCCTGGTCTGTGATGTGAACCCCTGATCCCCAACGCTGTGGAAACCAAGAACTTGATGCGGAAAGTGCCAAGGAAAGTCTGAATGCAAGACTCAGCTCTTAACTTCTAGAATCCTTACCCTTGGATTCGGCAGACTACTAACTTACAATGTAAATTAAACACGCAATTCGAACCAAGTGAAGAATAATAGAATCGAAACAAAGCTTAACAATAGACAGAGCAATTATCTATTAGCCTATAGTTTCTGTAGCTTTTAGCAATGACCAAACATGCAAATTACATAAGCCCAAAATAAGGTAAGTGATTAAAGAAGTATAAAACTATAACTTAAATCATTTAATCAACTAAGGAATTTCGTGGTTGGCAGCCCTATTTATAGGTATAGCAGTGTCCAAATTACAATAGGAAAAGAATAACTGAAAGCAGCAAAAGTGGAAACCAATCAGAATTGGATTTTCCTTATAAACCAAGTCCTAAATGAACAAGGACAATGGTGGATGAATTAAGTCACCTTTATGGAAAGGGGTGAACGAAATTCTAACCTAATTATACTAGGAAAAGAATTAAAATTGGAAACCAATCAAGAGATTGATTTCTTACAAAGCCGAAACCTAAAGGAACTAGGTTTTGGTAGTTGCTGAATTCTTCTGCCACTTGGAATGGCATATGGACGAAATTAACAAATAAAATAGGTAGGAAAATAATATAATCCTATCCAAAAGGGAGATCAAGAAGGGATCCCTTTTTGGAAACTACCAAGCTAATCTAATTGTAACAAACTTGTAACAACCTAACCAACTTGTAACAAACTTTGGGTAGAATTAGGTCACATGCACAAAACCTAATGCTTCCCCTCCCTAAGCTTCCAAGTGGCGTGTGGGCTGCTCCTTGTGGGCTTGGTCTGGCCGAAAATTGAAGGGAATGGACTCCATGGTGAGTTCGGCCCATTTTGAGATGGCGCATGGTGCTGATAGTGTAGGGAGCTTTTGGAATCTTCTGGAAACTCCCAGAATCATTTTGGAATGTCAAAAATCAAGATTTTCAAGATTCTTCAAGATTCAGTAAACCGCAAAATTCAAGATTTTCAAGAAAATCAAGAACTTCAAGATTTGTCTCTTTAAAGTCCAAGAACCTTCCGGTTTCTTCAAGAACTTCAAGAAACGACCCTTTCTTCATTGTGGAGAGTTAAAATCCAAGAACCTTCCGGTTTCTTCAAGAACTTCAAGAAACGACCCTTTCTTCATTATGGAGACTTTGGAGATGCCTTTCTGATGAGGGCATCCCAAGTCCATCGACAAGTCCACAGACAAGTGAGTCCAGAGAAGCTAAGGAGGTTCGGGTTCTACACCGAGGCCCAACAATGCTTCAGGATCCAAATCCATATCAAAGGGATCCACTTGTAGATATCATTGGGCCAATGACAAGAAGCAGAGCAAAGAAGGTTCAAGAGACTCTCAACTACCTTGTACAAGCTTGCCGACAGGATGCTCAATTGATAGTAGAAGCCAACGCCTTGGAGAACAAAGCCGGAAAGGTTCAAATTGCAACTCTCCTTACAAGAGGCGCAATTCCCCATTCCACAATGAAGAGAAGGCTGTTTCTTGGAGTTCTTGAAGACGCCGGAAGGTTCTTGGACTTTAAAGAGACATTTCTGGAAGTTCTTGATTTTCTTGAAAATCTTGAATTTCATATTTTGCAAAATCTTGAAGAATCTTTAAAATCTTGATTCCGAAATGATTCCGGGAGATTCCAGAAGATTCCGGAAGCTCCCTACACCATTCCATCATGCCCCATCAACAATTGGGCCGACCCAATCCATGGAGTCCATTCCACATCATCAAGTCGCCCAGCTCATCAAGAAGCCCACACGCAAGGCCTAGTCCATTAGGGTTTGGAAAGTAAGGTTTAGGGTTTGGGGGAAAATAAGGGTTTGTGCATGTTCCCTATTTTGCCCTTAGTTTATTAGTTTCCAAAAAGGATCCCTTCTTGATCTCCCTTTTTGGATAGGATTTACATTTATTTCCTACCTATTTTAAGTGTGAATTTCGTCCATAACCATATCCATATGGAAGACAAATTCATCAACTTCCAAAACCTATTTCCTTTAGGTTTTGGGTTTGTAAGAAATCAATCTCTTGATTAGTTTCCAATTTTAATTGTTTTCCTAGTCTAAATAGGGTAGAATTTCGTCCACCTAATCATATAAAGGTGACTTAATTCGTTCACCATTGTCCTTGTTCATTTAGGACTTGGTTTGTAAGGAAAATCCAATTCTGATTGGTTTCCACTTTCCTGCTTTCAGTTATTCTTTTCCTATTGTAATTTGGATACCCCTATACCTATAAATAGGGGCATCCACGAAATTAATAAACAAGTATTCAGATCATAAAACTATTAGTTTCAGTACTCTCCCTTTATTGCTTTATGTATTTTGCATGCTGGTAATTTATATATTGCATGAAACTTAGCTTAATTAGGTTATTTACTCTACCTAATTAAATTTGCATGTTTCACCTCTTTTCTTACTTGGTTCGAATCCCTTGAGTAAATTAGCTTAGGTTGGTTTATTTTTGTTAACTGGATTTTTGGGTAAGTTAAGAGTTTATACGAGCTACGCCACTTAATCAGACTTTCCTTGGCAATTCATCCGCATGTGTACCTTGGTCCACATCAATTGGTATCAAAGCTTGGGCTGGTTTCGTGGTTGGAGGAGGTTGAGGTAACACAACCAAATCTTTATCAGGGGTTTTCTTTTCCTACTTCATGCTTTTGTTTTAAATTGTGGGAAAATTTTGCATCTGTGGGAGGGAAATTTTTTTTCCTCCACTTCTTTAAAACTCGCATATCCCTTGTTGAAATTTCAAAATTAAAATTCGGACTTGCTGAAATTGCTGACTTGCGAACCGAACGAGAACAAAGGCGTACGGAGTCAGAGGAAGACACTCCTGCCAATGACAACAATGCCATTGACAAGCCTTTCGAGGGTCTCAGTCAATGCAAAACGACTGTTCCACCCTTCACCGGCGGTACGAATCCGGAGGATTACCTAGACTGGGAGATGAAGGTGGAGTGCATCTTCGAGCTTCATGCAATCCCAGAACACAAGAAGGTCCCACTATTGGTGGTACATTTCACGGACTATGCCCTGGTCTGGTGGAATCAAGAGATGGACCAACGAAGGAATACGCGTCCAATGCGGGCCCGTGCTCCGTCTCTAACTTGGAATGATTTGACGACTTCCATGCATAGAACTTTTGTTCCTGATTTTTATTTTAGAGAATTGTATAGGAAATTACATACTCTTGTACAAGGACCTTTATCTGTAGACGCATATTATAGAAAGTTAGAGATGGCCAAAATTAGGGCAAATGTATAAGAAGACGAGGTTGCTTCAATGACCCGTTTTCTTAATGGCCTAAACAGGGGAATAGCTTTAGCTGTTGAACTTCAGAATGCAACAACTTTGACGGACATGTTGGATAAAGCTCGGGTCATGGAGGAATACTTGAAGACAGTTCCGCCCGTCAGGACGCCTGCCAGCGCCCCTCCGGCTTGGAGAAAGAATCTGGTTTACTCGCCACCCTCCAACAAGCTGTTTACGTCAGAACGGAAGGCTATCGTCCCCGCTGCCACCCCGTCTTCATCCCAATCCAAGACGCCATCAACACCTCAGAAATCAATAAGCAATGTCACTTGCCACAAATGCTCCGGTCGTGGCCACTACATGCGCGATTATCCTAACATCTGGAAGGTATTATTGGGTCAAAATGGTGAAGACATTTCTGAAGAGGATGAAGATGACCAAGCCGTTAACCCCTTATCGGAGTTAACTGGCAGCGCTAAGTCTGAACAGGTAGAGCAATTTGAGTTCATTGAAGAAGATCCCAGTCAGAACTCGGTTACTCGCACTTTGACTACAGCTGCTGTCCAGGATACATCTCAACGGAAAATATCTTCTATGCCAGGGCGAAGGTCAATGGGAAGTTGTGTGTTCTGATCGTTGATGGAGGGAGTTGCACAAATGTGGCTAGCAAATATATGGTCGAAAAGCTGAAGCTCCCCATACTCAACCATCTACGTCCTTATCGGCTCCAATGGCTCGACAGCTCAGACGGCTACAGAGTCACAAAGCAGGTAAGCGTACCATACGCTACAGGGAAGTTTGAATCCACTGTTTTATGCGATGTACTTCCAATGGAGGCTTGTCACATTCTGCTAGGACGCCCATGGCTCTTCGACTTGAAGGCAACTCATGATGACGTCGCCAACACTTACTCGGTCTTCCAGGAGGGTAAGATCCACACGTTCCTACCTTTGTCACCTATGAAGTGCGTTCAAAATCAATCAAGATGAAGGACACCCTCGCCAAATGGGAAGCTGGAAAGCGCCTGGACAAGGGGAAAGGGAAAGAACATGTAAAGGGTAGTAAGGTGAACTCTGATAAGCCTAATCAGGAAGAAGTTAGAGGTAGCTTTTTCGCTACAGTGGGTGATGTGGACGGTTGTACACATGCGGATGAAGTTGCCCGGAAAGTTTGATTAAGTGGCGTAGCTCGTATTGGCTCTTTACTTACCCGAAATCCAGAGAACAAAAATAAACTAACCTAAGCTAATTTACTTAAGAATTTGAACCAAGTAAGAAAGAGTTGAAACATGCGAATTTAATTAGGTAGAGCAATTAACCTAATTAAGCTAAGTTTCATGCAATATATAAATTACAAGCATGCAAAATACATAAAGCAATACAGGGAGAGTACTCAAACTAATAGTTTTAAGATCTGAATACTTATTTTATTATGGAGTTTCGGCTGCCTATTTATAGGCAAAGAAAAGCCAAAAATTCTACCTAAAAGAGTAGGAAAAGAATTAGAATTGGAAACCAATCAAGAGATTGATTTCCTTTACAAGTGGGTAATGGTAAAAGAAAAGGAAATTTCGGTCACCTTTAAGTTTAGTGGCAGCCGAAAATTACAAGTTAAAAACAAGAAGGAAAAGGAATAAAAATCCTACTCCAAAAAGGAGATCAAGAAGGGATCTTTTTTGGAAACTAATAAACTAAGGGCAAAATAGGGAACATGCACAAACCCTTATTTTCCCCCAAACCCTAACCCTTAATTTCCAACCCTAATGGACTAGGTTTGGCCGTGTGGGCTTCTTTGTTGGGCTGGCCGACTTTTGATGATGTGGAATGGACTCCATGAGTGGGTCGGCCCAATTGTTGATGGCGCATGATGGAATGGTGTAGGGAGCTTCCGGAAACTTCTGGAACCTCTCGGAATCATTTCGGAATCAAGATTTTCAAGATTCTTCAAGATTCTGCAAAATATGAAATCCAAGATTTTCAATAAAAACCAAGAACTTCAAGAAATGTTTCTTTAAAGTCCAAGAACCTTCCGGCGTCTTCAAGAACTTCAAGAAACAGCCTTCTCTTCATTGTGGATTGGGGAATTGCGCCTCTTCTTCAAGAATTGTAAGGAGAGTTGCAATTTGAACCTTTCCGTCTTTGTTCTCCAAGGCGTTGGCTTCTACTATCAATTGGACATCCTGTTGGTAAGCTTGTACAAGGTTGTTGAGTGTCTCTTGAACCTTCTTTGCTCTGCTTCTGGTCATTGGCCCAATGATGTCTACAAGTGGATCCCTTTGATATGGACTTGGATCCTGAAGCATTGTTGGGCCTCGGTGTAGAACCCGAACCTCCTCAGCTTCTCCGGACTCACTTGTCTGTGGACTTGGGATGCCCTCATCATCCCCTCCCGGTTGAAAAGGATTTGATCTCAAATCTTCACCCTGTTCATAAGTAAATGGAGACAAGTCAGCAACATTAAATGAAGTACTAACACCATACTCACCTGGTAAATCAAGCTTGTAAGCATTAGGCCCCATCTTGGACAAGATTTGAAAAGGCCCATCGCCCCGGGGATGGAGTTTCATCCTCCTCGCAGCAGGAAATCGTTCCTTCCTCATGTGAACCCAAACCCAGTCGCCTGGTTCAAAGTTCACAGCCTTGCGCCGTTGATTTGCATGGCCGGCGGCTCTGGCGTAGTTTTTCTCAAGGTTGGCCCTAACCTTGGCATGTAGGCGTTTGACGGTTTCAGCCTTCTGGGCGCCGTCGAGATTAACCTGTTCCTTTAGCGGCAAAGGGATGAGATCCATAACCGTCAAAGGAGTGAAGCCGTAGGCAACTTCGAATGGACAGAACCCTATTGAGAGTGCTTGGTGCGGTTGTAGGCAAACTCTGCAACCGGTAAGATTTCTTCCCAACGGTTGAGATTCTTCTGTATTAAGGCCCGAAGTAGATTGCCAACGGTGCGGTTGGTGACTTTCGTCTGACCATCCATCTGTGGATGACTTGTAGTCGAAAACAGTAGTTTTGTGCCGAGGCGTGACCACAAAGTCTTCCAAAAGTAACTTAGAAATTTGACATCGCGATCAGAAACAATAGTGCGCGAAATACCATGAAGCGGAACTATTCCTTGAAAGAACAAGTCTGCAACATGTTTGGCATCATCTGATTTCCTGCAAGGAATAAAGTGAGCCATTTTAGAAAAGCGATCGACTACGACAAATAAGGAGTCATTACCTCTTTACGTCCTCGGAATACCTAGAATAAAATCCATTGAAATGTCAGTCCAAGGTAAAGAAGGAATAGGTAAGACGTGTAAAGTCCATGTGGCTTAGATGTAGATTTAGCTTTTAAACAATTAATACAACGAGTGCAAACATGCTGTACATCTTTTCACATATGAGGCCAATAAAAATGTTCCTGTAACACTTCAAGTGTTTTATGTACACCAAAATGACCCATAAGACCCCCATTGTGAGCTTCACGAACCAGTAATTCTCTAGTAGAACTACGAGGGATGCATAGCCTATGTTCCCTAAACAAGAAACCATCCTGTCTATATTACTTATAGAATGCACCAGATTCACATGCTTTTATAAAGTAGCAAAATCACTATCAGAAGCATACAAATCTTTTAGATATGCAAATCCTAGCAAAGAATGATCTAAAACAGCCAGAATTTCATACCTGCGAGATAGAGCGTCAGCAACCAAATTATCTTTCCCTTTCTTATATTTAATAATGCAAGGAAAAGTTTCAATAAAATTAACCCATTTAGCATGACGTCTATTTAACTTACTCTGTCCCTTTAAGTGTTTAAGAGACTCATGATCACTGTGAACAACAAATTCCTTGGCCATTAAATAATGTGACCAAGTCTCAAAAGCACGGACCACTGCATGGAGCTCCTTATCGTAAGTTGGATAATTTAAGTCAGCCCCTTTTAACTTCGCACTGAAATAGGCGATTGGCTTGCGTTCCTGCATTAAAACTGTGCCAATTCCTATACCTGATGCATCACACATTAGTTCAAATACTTTATCAAAATCAGGTAATGCTAAAATAGGTGCATGAGTGAGATCATTCTTAAGAACCGTAAAGGCGTTTTCCTGAGCTTGCCCCCACACGAACGGAACATTCTTCTTGCACAAATTGTTCAGAGGTGCTGCTTTGGTGGAAAAGTCCTTCACAAACCGTCAGTAAAATCCAGCCAAACCGTGGAAAGACCTTACCTGTGTGGCCGAGGTTGGTGTGGGCCACTCCCTAATGGCTTTCACCTTGGCGTCGTCAACTTTGACACCATCTTTAGAGATCACAAAACTGAGAAACACAGAAAGTATATTTCTTCACATTGGCATACAATTTATTAGCCCGTAATTCAATCAACACCAAGCGAATATGTTCTACATGCGATTTCATGTCTCTGGAATAGATCAATATATCATCAAAATAAACCACAACAAATTTCCCTATGAACTTTCTAAGCACATGATTCAGTAATCTCATAAAAGTACTAGGTGCATTTGTTAGGCCGAAGGGCATTACTAACCACTCATACAAACCAAATTTAGTTTTAAAAGCAGTTTTCCATTCATCCCTCTCCCTCATGCGAATTTGATGATAGCCCTGTGTAAGATCTATTTTAGTGTAAATCGTTGAGCCATACAAGTCCTCTAACATGTCATCAAGCCTAGGCGTCCTTCATGCGGATTGCTTCTGAACGCACTTCATTAGGTGGCATAGGGAGGAACGTGTGGATCTTGCCCGCCTGGCAGACCGAGTAAGTGTTGGCGACCCCATCATGTGTTGCCTTCAGGTCAAAGAGCCATGGGCGTCCGAGCAGAATGTGGCAAGCCTCCATTGGCAGAACATCACATAAAACAGTGGATTCAAACTTACCGATAGCATATGGTACGCTTACCTGCTTGGTGACTCTGTAGCCATCTGAGCTGTCGAGCCATTGGAGCCGATAAGGACGTGGATGATTGAGTATGGGGAGCTTAGCTTTTCGACCATATATTTGCTGGCCACATTTGTGCAACTCCCTCCATTAATGATCAGAACACACAACTTCCCATTGACCTTAGTCCTGGCGTGGAAGATGTTTGTCCGTTGAGACATATCCTGGACAACAGCTGTAGTCAAGGTGCGAGTAACCAAGTTCTGATTAGGATCTTCTTCGATGAACTCAAATTGCTCGACCAGTGCAGACGTAGTGCTGTCAGTTAACTCCGACAAGGGGTCAACAGTTTGATCTTCTTCATCCTCTTCGGAAATGTACTCACCTTCTTGCCCCAATAAGACCTTCCGAATGTTAGGACAATCACCCATGTAGTGGCCACGGCCTGAGCATTTGTGGCAAGTGACATTGCTAATGGATTGCCGAGGTGTTGATGGCGTTCTGGATTGGGATGAAGACGGGGTGGTGGCGGGGATTATAGCCTTCCTTTCTGATGTAAACGGCTTCTTTGCAGGTGGTGAGTAAACCGGATTCTTTCTCCAAGCTGGTGGGGCGCTGGTAGGTGTCCGGACGGGTGGAACGGTCTTCAGGTACTCCTCCATGACCCGAGCTTTGTGCAACATGTTCGTCAGAGTTGTTGCATTCTGAAGTTCAACGGCTAAAGCTATACCCCTGTTTAGGCCATTAAGAAAACCAGCCATCGAAGCAGCCTCATCTTCCTGTACATTTGCCCTAATTTTGGCCATCTCTAACTTTCTATAATATGCGTCTACAGATAAAGAACCTTGTACAAGAGTATGTAATTTCCTATACAATTCTCTAAAATAATAATCAGGAACAAAAGTTCTACGAATGGAGTAGTCAAATCAAACCAAGTTAGAGGCGGAGCACGAGCCCGCATTGGACGCGTATTCCTTCGTTGGTCCATCTCTTGATTCCACCAGACCAGGGCATAGTCCGTGAAATGTACCACCGCGAGTGGGACCTTCTTGTGTTCTGGGATCGCATGAAGCTCGAAGATGCGCTCCATTTTCATCTCCCAGTCTAGGTAATCCTCCGGATTCGTACTGCCGGCGAAGGGTGGAACAGTCGTTTTGCATTGACTGAGACCCTCGAAAGGCCTGGCAGCGGCATTGTTGTCATTGGTAGGGTTGTCCTCCTCTGACTCCGTACGTCGTTGTTCCCGCTCACCCCGCAAGTCAGCAACCTCCTCTGTGAGGGTAGCAAATCGCGCAGAGAGTTGCGCTATTGCAGCCAGTATTTGCTCACTCCCCAAAGGTGATGAGGGTATCCAAAGTCAAGCAACAAGTCAAAGTCAACAAGCAAGTGGTTCAGAAGAAGCTGAGGAGGAGGTTCGAGTCCTACATTGAGGCCCGGCAATGCTTCAGGATCCAAGCCCATATCAGAGGGATCCACTTGTAGACATCACCGGGCCAATGACCAGAAGCAGAGCGAAGAAGGTTCGAGATGCACTCAACAACCTTGTTCAAGCTTGCCATCAGGACGCTCAATTGATTGTAGAAGCCAACGCCTTGGGGCAGAAAGGAGGAAATGTTCAAATTGCAACTCTTCTAACCATTCTTGAAGAAGAGGCGCAATTCAGCACTTCCCATTAAAGAAGAAGGCTGTTTCTTGAAGTTTTGAAGATGCCGGAAGGTTTTTGGGCTTTAAAGAAACAATTCATGAAATTCCCTACACATTGGGCCGACCCAAACTCATGGAGGACCAGCCCACAAGTTTCGGCCAGCCCAAGGAGTCCACATTTGCATGTTGTAGTTTACATAATTGCATGAAACTTAGCTAATTAGGTTCTTGCTCTACCTAATTATTCACATGTTTGAAATCTCTTTCTTACACTTGGTTCGACTATAAAACAAGTTAGCTTAGGATAGCTTCTCTTTGTTTCTCTTAGCTGAAAGTAAGTTAGAGAATTCTAAGAGCTCGCCGCTTAATCACAAGGTCCTTGGCAACATTATCCGCATGTGTACAACCGTCCACATCAATTGGTATCAGAGCTAAGGAGTGATTTCGTGGCTGGAGGAGGTCGAAGACCAAATCTTTTATCAGGTGTTTTCTTTTCCTTATCTTGAAAATTCTTGGATTAGAACTCATCTTCTTGGGGAAAATTTTTTTTCTTTCAAGCTTTTAATTTTTGATTTTGGTGCTACTTTTTATCTTAAAAATCCAAAATTCTTTCAATAAAATTTGGATACCCTTGCTGTAATTTCGGAAATTAAAATCGGGCCTTAAATTTCAAACTAGGGTTCGGGTTTCGTGACACTAGGGTTTTCGGATTTTTCCGTCGCTAATTCTCGCGACACTAGGGTTTAATTGTTGGGCTTTTTGCGACATTATTCTACCCCTTTTGGTGCTGTTTTGTTGAAAATTGTGAGTTTTGCGGTTGATGTTAAGCAGCTCACTTATTTGCGCATTGTAAAATTGCATGCTCTAGTTTGGGATACCTTATTTCGAATTCTTGAAAATATATTGAATTCTTGATTTTGTATCCTTGTGCTGCTACGATTATCCCTAGGAATTGGTTAGTGGGTTAAAAATTGAACTTGCTTGCCCTAGGGTTTTTGTTTCATTGAAATCGCATCTAGCTAAGTTTCGGCCACTTGGGGGTTGTCTCAATTTCGCAATTTGGGTACTGTTTTGCATATTGGAAGATTTGATAATTTGTGGGGATTGGTTCTTGATGACCTATTGGGTGGGTGATCTCTTCTTCGGGTAGTTTTACGACTTTCCTGAAGTCGTTTCAACTCTGCTAATTTTCTTTGATTCTATTCAATTTTGAATTGCCCTGCTATCAATTGCCTAGTTATCTTTTCGTGCTACCTGGACATTTGCTCTTTAATTATAGTTTGGATTTTGTCATCGTGCACACTCATCTTTTCTGAAATTTGAGGGCTTAACCCCGAAATTTCCTATTGTGTACTTCATATCTGAGCTATATTACAAAATTTCGTTTTGCGAAAAGATTTTTTCAAAATAGAACCAAGTGTCTATTTTTGCGAAAATTTGCTTCTTTCTTAAGTGTCATTACTTTTGTGTGAATTGCTGCTTGCCTAATACATTTATCAATACCGGGAGGTAGAGGGAAAAAGGCTTGTGTGATCATACTATAAAGGGCGCCACCCCAGAGTGAAACACAGGGTTGTGTGTAGCTGTTAGGTGGGATAACACTTGGGGAACAAGGGGTAAGGTTCTTTTCTCACTTTTCCTTGTTC